>CM077347.1:53812297-54089155 GCA_039655645.1 Ammopiptanthus mongolicus
ATGTGAACCAGCGTACCTCAAAATGTGACGTTTCAAACGCTTGACTGTCGGCAACAGGCGCTTGACTTGCTTTTGTACTTTTCTCTTTGTTCACACTTTTCTAATCTTTCTTTAATTAGGGTTGCTAAAAATTTTGTCTTCTTCTGTTACAGTACTTGCAGCTTCAGAACATTATTGAAAAGGGTACCCCATTTTCTGGTCAAGCTCGGAATTTAAATATCTTAATACTTCATTCAAAATTAATTCTTCAGCCATCATAATGTTCTACATTCTGGGTAGACGCTTGATTTGCTTCACTGGACGCTTCTTGAATGATTTAAGGCGTTTGGTTATCCACTAGGCACATTCACAATGCATTTTAACTCGTTGAATTCAGACCAGTTAGCGTATTATGCTTCTTTGACCCTGTCACTTGCCGCATTTGAATTCGATGTCTTCATGAAACTTGTATATATGGATATTAGCTTTAATCGGACACCAGTTTCATCCAATTTGGACAACTATAGCTCAATATATGGCCATCAGACGCTACCAAGGTATGACTGTCTGGAATAACATCACGTCACCAACTAACGGATGTAATGTGACAAAGATAGAGATCGATTTCGCTCTTGACCTCTGCATGAAAATTGCAGATATTTCTTTGAGGCTTCCAACGATACCAAGATCGATCCATTTGAGCACATAAAGCTCCAGAAATTGTCATTAGGCGCTTGCATGTTCTGATTGTCACGAACAGTATCACATCTCAGGCTTGAATAAAGAATTTCACTCAGATAAAGATTGATTCAGATCTCGACTTCTTCAAGAATCATGTAGGTATTTCTCTTTTCTTTCTAACCAAACCAAGATCACTTCATTTGGGCGAGCATACATCAAAATACAACGTTTCAAACGCTTGACTTCAATCTTCGGTGTTTTTGATTTTGCAGCTTTTGTACTTTTGTCTTTTTTCATGCTTTTCTAGTCTTTCTTCTATAAGGGTTGCTAAAAATTTTGCCTTCTTCAGTTATAGTATTTAATGCTTGAGAACATTATGGAAAAGGGTACCTCATTTTCTGGTCAAGCTTCGACTTTGAATATCTTAATATTTCACTCAAAATTACTTCTTCAGCCATCACAATGTTCTGCATTCCGAGTAGACGCTTGATAAGCTTCACTAGACAATTCTTAAATGAGTTAAGGCGCTAGGTTATCCACTGCGCACATTCACAAGGCTGTTTAAGTCGTAGCATTCTGACCAGTTACCGTATTATGGTTCTTTGACCCTCTTACTGGCCAAATTAGGATTCCATGTCTTCACGAAACTTGCATATATGGATATTAGCAATAATTAGATACCGTTTCATCCAATTCGGACAACTACAGCTCAATATATGACAATCAGACAGTTCAAAGGTATGAATGTCAGGAACAACATCACGTCACCAACTTGCGGATGCAATTTGACAAAGATAGAGAACGATTTCGTTCTTGACCTTTGCAACAAAATCGCAGATATTTATCTGAGCCTTCCAACGATACCAATATAGATGCATTTGAACACCTTAAGCTCAAGAAATTGCCAACAGATGCTGCATGTTCTGATTGTCACGAACAGTATCACATATCAAGCTTGAATAAAAAATTTCACTCCGATAAAGATTGATTCAGATCTCGACTTCTTCATGAATCATGTAGGTATTTCTCTTATCTGTCTATACAAACCATGATAACTTCAGTTGGACGAGCGTACCTCAAAATACTACGTTTCAAACGGTTGATTGTCGGCAACAGGCGCTTGACTTCAATCTTCAGTGTTTTTGGTTTTGCAGCTTTTCAACTTTTGTCTTTGTTCACGCTTTTCTAGTCTTTCTTCGGTTAGGGTTGCTGAAAATTTTGTCTTCTTCTGTTACAGTATTTGATGCTTCAGAACTTTATGGAAAGGGTACCTCATTTTCTGGTCAAGCTTGGACTTTGAATATCTTAATACTTCATTCAAAATTACATCTTCAGCCTTCATAATGTTCTGCATTCGGAGTAGATGCTTGATTAGCTTCACTGGACGCTTCTTAAACGAGTTAAGGCACTTGGTTATCCACTGGGCACATTCACAAGGCTGTTTAACTAGTAGCATTCTGAACAGTAAGCGTATTACGCTTCTTTGACCCTGTTATAGGCCGAATTAGGATTCGATGTCTTCACGAAACTTGTATATATGGATATTGGCTAAAATTATATGCCGTTTCATCCAATTCGGACAACTACAGCTCAATATATGGCCATCAGATGGTACAAAGGTATGACTGTTAGGAACAATATCACGCCACCAACTTACGGATGCAATTTGACGAAGATAGAGATCGATTTCGTTCTTGACCTCTGCAACAAAATCGCAGATATTTCTCTGAGAGTTCCAACGATACCAAGATCGATGCATTTGAACACCTTAAGCTCCAGAAATTGTTGGCAGATGCTCGCATGTTCTGATTGTCACGAACAGTAAGACATCTCAAGCTTGAATAAAGAATTTCACTCCGGGCAGACGTGCCGTGAACGGGGGACCTTGATCGTAACGAAAACCTGAGATGACTTGTTGTCATAGCATTGTGACTTGATGGACAATGATGTCATACAAGTTGTGTGTTCGTATTGTACCCTGAGTTGGATAATGTATTTATGGCACGTGGGTGCTAGTTATGGCACATTGGTGCTAGTTATTATGGCACGTTGGTGCTAGTGATGGCACGTTGGTGCTAGTTATCATGGCACGCTGGTGCTAGACATTGCTGCTTGATGGCAAATGTACCCTGAGCTTGATCAACTCATTCTTTTGGTGAATATTAGTTGACTTATATGGAAGTGCTCATGCGTACGTTTTGAAAACAACGTTGATTGTTGGGCACGAGGCCCTTGTGTTTTACTGTTAGTACTTTGATATATAATGTACTATATTATGCATGATGATATTTTGTGAGATATGCATATATGAATCTGCTGTACGTGTTTGGGTATATACCTGTTGTGTTTTTCGATTCATATTTTGGTTTCTCACCCTTGCCTGTACATGTTGGACACCCTGTTGTGTTTTTGGATACATGTACAGATGTTTGTCAACAGTTCTCTGGGTCATATAGAGACTCAGTAGCTTGATATGCTCGGTGCTGATGACGAAGAGGTGTGGACGGTTGAAGACGAGACTCAGTCTCAGGAAACAACCATTTCATATCTGAGGATTTTGGAAATCTTTTGACCAGAGTTAATAACAAATATTAACTAATTAAATGGTAATTGAATGATATTAATAACAAAAGTATTAGTAAAAGGTTCTATTTAATTTCAAATTTGCCATTGATTTCTGTTACCTATTGTCTATAAAGTGCTGGTTCATTGTATAGTCCTTAGTATTTCGGAGATTGACTCAGATCTCGACTTCTTCAGGAATCATGTAGGTATTTCTCTTATCTGTCTATACAAACCATGATAACTTCAGTTGGACGAGCGTACCTCAAAATACTACGTTTCAAACGGTTGATTGTCGGCAACAGGCGCTTGACTTCAATCTTCAGTGTTTTTGGTTTTGCAGCTTTTCAACTTTTGTCTTTGTTCACGCTTTTCTACTCTTTCTTATGTTAGGGTTGCTAAAAATTTTATCAACTTCTGTTAAAGCACTTGATGCTTCAGAACTTTATTGAAAAGGGTACCTCATTTTCTGGTCCAGCTTGGACTTTGAATATCTTAATACTTCATTCAAAATTATATCTTCAGCCTTCATAATGTTCTGCGTTCCTAGTAGATGCTTGATTAGCTTCACTGGACGCTTCTTAAAGGAGTTAAGGCGCTTGGTCATCCACTGGGCACATTCACAAGGCTGTTTAACTATTAGCATTCTAAACAGTAGCGTATTATGCTTCTTTGACCCTGTTACAGGCTGAATTAGGACTCGATGTCTTCACCAAACTTGTATATATGGATATTAGCTTTAATCAAACCCAAGTTTCATCCAATTCGGACAACTACAGCTCAATATATGGCCATCAGACGGTACAAAGGTATCACCATCAGGAACAACATCACGTCACCCACTTACGAATGCAATTTGACAAAGATAGAGATCGATTTCGTTCTTGACCTCTTCAACAAAGTCGCAGATATTTCTATGATCCTTCTAACGATACCAAGATCGATGCATTTGAACACCTTAAGCTCTAGAAATTGTCAGCAGACGCTTGCATGTTCTGATTGTCACGAACTGTATTAGATCTCAAGCTTGAATAAAGAATTTCACTCATATAAAGATTGATTCAGATCTCGACTTCTTCAGGAATCATGCAGGTATTTTTCTTATCTGTCTAACCAAACCATGATCACTTCATTTGGACGAGCGTACCTCAAAATACTACGTTTCAAACGCTTGATTGTCGGTGTTTTTGGTTTTGCAGCTTTTGTTCTTTTGTCTTTGTTCACGCTTTTCTACTCTTTCTTCTGTTAGGGTTGCTAAAAATTTTGTCTTCTTCTGTTACAGTACTTGCAGCTTCAGAACATTAATGAAAAGGGTACCTCACTTTCTGGTCAAGCTTGGACTTTGAATATCTTAATACTTCATTCAAAATTACATCGTCAGCCATCATAATGTTCTGCATTCCGAGTATATGTTTGATTAGCTTCATTGGATGCTTCTTAAATGAGTTAAGGCGCTTGGTTTTTCACTGGGCACATTAACAAGGCTGTTTAACTAGTGGCATTCTGACCAGTTAGCGTATTATGCTTCTTTGACCCTGTTACAGGCCGAATTAGGATTCGATGTCTTTATGAAACTTGTATATATAGATATTAGCTTTAATCAAACACCTGTTTCATCCAATTCGGACAACTACAGCTCAATATATGGTCATCAGACCCTACAAAGGTATGAATGTCAGGAACAACATCACATCACTAACTTACGGATGCAATTTGACAAAGGTAGAGATCGATTTCGCTCTTGACCTCTGCATGAAAATTGAATATATTTCTCCGAGCCTTCCAACGATACCAAGATCGATGCATTTGAACACCATAAGCTCCAAAAATTGTCGGCAGACGCTTGCATGTTATGATTGTCACGAACAGTATCACATGTCAAGCTTGAATAAAGAATTTCACTCAGATAATGACTGATTCAGATCTCGACTTCTTCAGGAATCATGCAGGTATTTTTCTTATCTGTCTAACCAAACCATGATCACTTCATTTGGACGAGCATACCTCAAAATACTACGTTTCAAACGCTTGATTGTCGGCAACAGGTGCTTGACTTCAATCTTCGGTGTTTTTGGTTTGCAGCTTTTGTTCTTTTGTCTTTGTTCACGCTTTTCTACTCTTTCTTCTGTTAGGGTTGCTAAAAATTTTGTCTTCTTCTATTATAGTACTTGCAGTTTCAGAACTTTATTGAAATGGGTACCTCATTTTCTGGTCAAGCTTGGACTTTGAATATCTTAATACTTCATTCAAAATTACATCTTCAGCCATCATAATGTTCTGCATTCCGAGTATATGTTTGATTAGCTTCACTGGATGCTTTTTAAACGACTTAAGGCGGTTCGTTATCCACCGGGCACATTCACAAGGCTATTTAACTAGTAGCATTCCGACTAGTTAGCGTATTATGCTTCTTTGACCCTGTTACTGGCCAAATTGGGATTCGATGTCTTCACGAAACTTGTATATATGGATATTAGCTTTAATCAAACCCCAGTTTCATCCAATTCGGACAACTACAGCTCAATATATGGCCATCAGACGGTACAAAGATATGACTATCAGGAACAACATCACGTCACCAACTTACGGATGCAATTTGACTAAGATAGAGATAGATTTCGTTCTTGACCTCTTGAACAAAATCTCAGATATTTCTCTGAGCCTTCCAACGATACGAAGATCAATGCATTTGAACACCTTAAGCTCCCGAAATTATTAGCAGACGGTAGCTTGTTCGGATTGTCACGAACAGTATCACATCTCAAGTTTGAATAAAGAATTGCACTTAGAAAAAGATTGATTCAGATCTCGACTTATTCAGGAATCATGTAGGTATTTATCTTATCTGTCTAACCAAACCACGATCAATTCATTTGGATAAGCGTACCTCAAAATACTACGTTTCAAATGCTTGATTGTCGGCAACAGGTGCTTGACTTCAATCTTCAATGTTTTTGGTTTTGCAGCTTTTGTTCTTTTGTCTTTGTTCACGCTTTTCTACTCTTTCTTATGTTAGGGTTGCTAAAAATTTTGTCTTCTTCTGTTACAGTACTTGCAGCTTCAGAACTTTATTGAAAATGGTACCTCACTTTCTGGTCAAGCTTGGACTTTGAATATCTTAATACTTCATTCAAAATTACATCTTCTGCCATCATAATGTTCTGCATTCCGAGTAGATGTTTGATTAGCTTCACTGGATGCTTCTTAAACGAGTTAAGGCGCTTGGTTTTTCACTGGGCACATTCACAAGGCTGTTTAACTAGTGGCATTCTGACCAGTTAGCGTATTATGCTTCTTTGACCCTGTTACAGGCCGAATTAGGATTCGATGTCTTTATGAAACTTGTATTTATAGATATTAGCTTTAATCAAACACCTGTTTCATCCAATTCGGACAACTACTGCTCAAAATGTGGTCATCAGACCCTACAAAGGTATGAAAGTCAGGAACAACATCACATCACCAACGTACGAATGCAATTTGACAAAGGTAGTGATTGATTTCGCTCTTGACCTCTACATGAAAATTGCAGATATTTCTCTGAGCCTTCCTACGATACCACGATCGATGCATTTGAACACCTTACGCTCCAAAAATTGTCGGCAGATGCTTGCATGTTCTATTTGTCACGAACAGTATCACATGTCAAGCTTGAACAAAGAATTTCACTCATATAAAGACTGATTCAGATCTTGACTTCTTCAGGAATCATGTAGGTATTTCACTTATCTTTCTAACCAAACCATGATCACTTCATGTGGACCAGCGTACCTCAAAATGTGACGTTTCAAACGCTTGACTGTCGGCAACAGGCGCTTGACTTGCTTTTGCACTTTTCTCTTTGTTCACGCTTTTCTAATCTTTCTTTAATTAGGGTTGCTAAAAATTTTGTCTTCTCCTGTTACAGTACTTGCAGCTTCAGAACTTTATTGAAAAGGGTACACCATTTTCTGGTCAAGCTTGGAATTTGAATATCTTAATACTTCATTCAAAATTAATTCTTCAGCCATCATAATGTTCTACATTCTGGGTAGACGCTTGATTAGCTTCACTGGACGCTTCTTGAATGAGTTAAGGCGTTTGGTTATCCACTAAGCACATTCACAATGCATTTTAACTCGTTGAATTCTGTCCAGTTAGCGTATTATGCTTCTTTGACCCTGTCACTTGCCGCATTTGAATTCGATGTCTTCATGAAACTTGTATATATGGATATTAGCTTTAATCGGACACTAGTTTCATCCAATTTGGACAACTATAGCTCAATATATGGCCATCAGACGCTACCAAGGTATGACTGTCAGGAATAACATCACGTCACCAACTAACGGATGTAATGTGACAAAGATAGAGATCGATTTCGCTCTTGACCTCTGCATGAAAATTGCAGATATTTCTCTGAGGCTTCCAATGATACCAATATCGATGCATTTGAACACCTAAAGCTCCAGAAATTGTCATTAGGCGCTTGCATGTTCTGATTGTCACGAACAGTATCACATCTCAGGCTTGAATATAGAATTTCACTCAGATAAAGATTTATTCAGATCTCGACTTCTTCAGGAATCATGTAGGTATTTCTCTTTTCTTTCTAACCAAACCAAGATCACTTCATTTGGGCGAGCATACCTCAAAAGACAACATTTCAAACGCTTGACTTCAATCTTCGGTGTTTTTGATTTTGCAGCTTTTGTACTTTTGTCTTTTTTCATGCTTTTCTAGTCTTTATTCTATAAGGGTTGCTAAAAATTTTGCCTTCTTCACTTATAGTATTTAATGCTTGAGAACATTATGGAAAAAGGTACCTCATTTTCTGGTCAAGCTTCGACTTTGAATATCTTAATATTTCACTCAAAATTATTTCTTCAGCCATCAAAATGTTCTGCATTCCGAGTAGACGCTTGATTAGCTTCACTGGACACTTCTTAAATGAGTTAAGGCGCTAGGTTATCCACTGCGCACATTCACAAGGCTGTTTAAGTCGTAGCATTCTGACCAGTTAGCGTATTATGGTTCTTTGACCCTCCTACTTGCCAAATTAGGATTCCATGTCTTCACGAAACTTGTATATATGGATATTAGCTATAATTAGATACCTTTTCATCCAATTCGGACAACTACAGCTCAATATATGACAATTAGACGGTTCAAAGGTATGAATGTCAGGAACCACATCACGTCACCAACTTACGGATGCAATTTGACAACGATAGAGAACGATTTCGTTCTTGACCTTTGCAACAAAATAGCAGATATTTATCTGAGCCTTCCAACGATACCAATATAGATGCATTTGAACACCTTAAGCTCAAGAAATTGTCAACAGATGCTTGCATGTTCTAATTGTCACGAACAGTATCACATATCAAGCTTGAATAAACAATTTCACTCCGATAAAGATTGATTCAGATCTCGACTTCTTCAGGAATCATGTAGGTATTTCTCTTATCTGTCTATACAAACCATGATAACTTCATTTGGACGAGTGTACCTAAAAATACTACGTTTCAAACGGTTGATTGTCGGCAACAGGCGCTTGACTTCAATCTTCAGTGTTTTTGGTTTTGCAGCTTTTCAACTTTTGTCTTTGTTCACGCTTTTCTATTCTTTCTTCGGTTAGGGTTGCTGAAAATTTTGTCTTCTTTTGTTACAGTATTTGATGCTTCAGAACTTCATGGAAAAGGGTACCTCATTTTCTGGTCAAGCTTGGACTTTGAATGTCTTAATACTTCATTCAAAATTACATCTTCAGCCTTCATAATGTTCTGCATTCGGAGTAGATGCTTGATTAGCTTCACTGGACGCTTCTTAAACGAGTTAAGGCACTTGGTTATCCACTGGGCACATTCACAAGGCTGTTTAACTAGTAGCATTCTGAATAGTAAGCGTATTATGCTTCTTTGACCCTGTTATAGGCCGAATTAGGATTCGATGTCTTCACGAAACTTGTACATATGGATATTAGCTAAAATTATATACCATTTCATCCAATTCGGACAACTACAGCTCAATATATGGCCATCAGACGGTACAAAGGTATGACTGTCAGGAACAATATCACGCCACCAACTTACGGATGCAATTTGACGAAGATTGAGATCGATTTCGTTCCTGACCTCTGCAACAAAATCGCAGATATTTCTCTGAGAGTTCCAATGATACCAAGATCGATGCATTTGAACACCTTAAGCTCCAGAAATTGTCGGCAGATGCTCGCATGTTCTGATTGTCACGAACAGTATTACATCTCAAGCTTGAATAAAGAATTTCCCTCCGATAGAGATTGACTCAGATCTCGTCTTCTTCAGGAATGATGTAGGTATTTCTCTTATCTGCCTAACCAAACGATGATCACTTTATTTCGACAAGCGTAACTCAAATTACTACGCTTCAAATGCTTGATTGTCGGCAACAGGCACTTGACTTCAATCTTCGGTGTTTTTGGTATTGCAGCTTTTGTTCTTTTGTCTTCGTTCACGCTTTTCTACTCTTTCTTATGTTAGGGTTGCTAAAAATTTTATCAACTTCTGTTAAAGTACTTGATGTTTCAGAACTTTATTGAAAAGGGTACCTCATTTTCTGGTCCAGCTTGGTCTTTGAATATCTTAATACTTCATTCAAAATTACATCTTCAGCCATCATAATGTTCTGCATTCCTAGTAGATGCTTGATTAGCTTCACTGGACACTTCTTAAAGGAGTTAAGGCGCTTGGTCATCCACTGGGCACATTCACAAGGCTGTTTAACTATTAGCATTCTAAACAGTTAGCGTATTATGCTTCTTTGACCCTGTTACAGGCTGAATTAGGATTCGATGTCTTCACCAAACTTGTATATATGGATATTAGCTTTAATCAAACCCAAGTTTCATCTAATTCGGACAACTACAGCTCAATATATGGCCATCAGGCGGTACAAAGGTATGACTATCGTGAACAACATCACGTCACCCACTTACGAATGCAATTTGACAAAGATAGAGATCGATTTCGTTCTTGACCTCTTCAACAAAATCGCAGATATTTCTATGATCCTTCCAACGATACCAAGATCGGTGCATTTGAACACCTTAAGCTCTAGAAATTGTCAGCAGACGCTTGCATGTTGTGATTGTCACGAACTGTATTACATCTCAAGCTAAAATAAAGAATTTCACTCAGATAAAGATTGATTCAGATCTCGACTTCTTCAGGAAACATGCAGGTATTTTTCTTATCTGTCTAACCAAACCATGATCACTTCATTTGGACGAGCGTACCTCAAAATACTATGTTTCAAACGCTTGATTGTCGGCAACAGGTGCTTGACTTCAATCTTCGGTGTTTTTGGTTTTGCAGCTTTTATTATTTTGTCTTTGTTCACGCTTTTCTACCTTTTCTTCTGTTAGGGTTGCTAAAAATTTTGTCTTCTTCTGTTATAGTACTTCCAGCTTCAAAACGTTATTGAAAAGGGTACCTCACTTTCTGGTCAATCTTGGACGTTGAATATCTTAATACTTCATTCAAAATTACATCTTCTGCCATCATAATGTTTTGCATTCCGAGTAGATGTTTGATTAGCTTCACTGATGCTTCTTAAACGAGTTAAGGCGCTTGGTTTTTCACTGGGCACATTCACAAGGCTGTTTAACTGGTGGCATTCTGACCAGTTAGCGTATTATGCTTCTTTGACCCTGTTACAGGCCGAATTAGGATTCGGTGTCTTTATGAAACTTGTATATATAGATATTAGCTTTAATCAAACACCTATTTCATCCAATTCGGATAACTACAGCTCAATATATGGCCATCAGACGGTACAAAGGTATGACTGTCAGGAACAATATCACACCACCAACTTACGGATGCAATTTGACGAAGATAGAGATCGATTTCGTTCCTGACCTCTGCAACAAAATCGCAGATATTTCTCTGAGAGTTCCAATGATACCAAGATCGATGCATTTGAACACCTTAAGCTCCAGAAATTGTCGGCAGATGCTCGCATGTTCTGATTGTCACGAACAGTATTACATCTCAAGCTTGATAAAGAATTTCCCTCCGATAGAGATTGACTCAGATCTCGTCTTCTTCAGGAATGATGTAGGTATTTCTCTTATCTGCCTAACCAAACGATGATCACTTTATTTCGACAAGCGTAACTCAAAATACTACGCTTCAAATGCTTGATTGTCGGCAACAGGCACTTGTCTTCAATCTTCGGTGTTTTTGGTATTGCAGCTTTTGTTCTTTTGTCTTCGTTCACGCTTTTCTACTCTTTCTTATGTTAGGGTTGCTAAAAATTTTATCAACTTCTGTTAAAGTACTTGATGTTTCAGAACTTTATTGAAAAGGGTACCTCATTTTCTGGTCCAGCTTGGACTTTGAATATCTTAATACTTCATTCAAAATTACGTCTTCAGCCATCATAATGTTCTGCATTCCTAGTAGATGCTTGATTAGCTTCACTGGACACTTCTTAAAGGAGTTAAGGCGCTTGGTCATCCACTGGGCACATTCACAAGGCTGTTTAACTATTAGCATTCTAAACAGTTAGCGTATTATGCTTCTTTGACTGGTTACAGGCTGAATTAGGATTCGATGTCTTCACCAAACTTGTATATATGGATATTAGCTTTAATCAAACCCAAGTTTCATCTAATTCGGACAACTACAGCTCAATATATGGCCATCAGACGGTACAAAGGTATGACTATCGTGAACAAATCACGTCACCCACTTACGAATGCAATTTGACAAAGATAGAGATCGATTTCGTTCTTGACCTCTTCAACAAAATCGCAGATATTTCTATGATCCTTCCAACGATACCAAGATCGGTGCATTTGAACACCTTAAGCTCTAGAAATTGTCAGCAGACGCTTGCATGTTGTGATTGTCACGAACTGTATTACATCTCAAGCTTGAATAAAGAATTTCACTCAGATAAAGATTGATTCAGATCTCGACTTCTTCAGGAAACATGCAGGTATTTTTCTTATCTGTCTAACCAAACCATGATCACTTCATTTGGACGAGCGTACCTCAAAATACAATGTTTCAAACGCTTGATTGTCGGCAACAGGTGCTTGACTTCAATCTTCGGTGTTTTTGGTTTTGCAGCTTTTATTATTTTGTCTTTGTTCACGCTTTTCTACCCTTTCTTCTGTTAGGGTTGCTAAAAATTTTGTCTTCTTCTGTTACAGTACTTCCAGCTTCAAAACGTTATTGAAAAGGGTACCTCACTTTCTGGTCAATCTTGGACTTTGAATATCTTAATACATCATTCAAAATTACATCTTCTGCCATCATAATGTTTTGCATTCCGAGTAGATGTTTGATTAGCTTCACTGGATGCTTCTTAAACGAGTTAAGGCGCTTGGTTTTTCACTAGGCACATTCACAAGGCTGTTTAACTAGTGGCATTCTGACCAGTTAGCGTATTATGCTTCTTTGACCCTGTTACAGGCCGAATTAGGATTCAGTGTCTTTATGAAACTTGTATACATAGATATTAGCTTTAATCAAACACCTATTTCATCAAATTTGGACAACTACAGCTCAATATATGGTCATCAGACCCTACAAAGGTATGAAAGTCAGGAACAACATCACATCACTAACTTATGGATGCAATTTGACAAAGGTAGAGATCGATTTCGCTCTTGACCTCTGCATGAAAATTAAAAATATTTCTCTGAGCCTTCCAACGATACCAAGATCGATGCATTTGAACACCTTAAGCTCCAAAAATTGTCGGCAGATGCTTGCATGTTCTGATTGTCACGAACAGTATCACATGTCAAGCTTGAATAAAGAATTTCACTCAGATAAAGACTTATTCAGATCTCGACTTCTTCAGGAATCATGTAGGTATTTCTCTTATCTTTCTAACCAAACCATGATCGCTTAATTTGGATATGATAGAGCAAGGTAGGTGAGATGATCTTGTTAGGATCGGATTTAATCCAATAGACCACAATTAGGATTTAATCCAAAATAGGTAAAGATTGTTATGCCGACAAGGAAAAGTAGCCTTTAGAATTTTAGGAAGGGGAACATGTATTCTTGATAGTCATTCCTAAGATTGGGATGTGGGGGTCAATGTCAGTCAGAAAACTAATTCCTTGTTTTTATGGGTCCTTTCCATATCCTCAAGAGAGTCGGGCCATTTGCTTACCAATTGGCTCTTCCAACATGGTTGTCATACCATCATGATGTATTTCTTATTTGTCAACTTCGAAAATTGTGTCAGTTATGTCTCATGTAATAGCTCCTGAGTCAATACAATTGAGGGATAACTTAATATTTAAGCCAGGCCTAGTCAGATCATCGATAAGAGCACTAAGACTCTGCAGAACAAGACAATCCCTTTGGTGAAGGTGGTTGGGAAGGATTGAACTCTAGAAGAGGCTACTTGAGAATTAGAAGAAGACTTGGTTCGCCAATGCCCAGACTCTTTATTTGCTTCGAACGTGAGAGTGGAGTTAATTTCGGGGACGAAATTCTTAAAGGAGGGGAGAAAATGTAACATCCTAAAAAAAAAATAATTGGAGAGAAATTAGATAATTTTTGGTAGGCTTAGACTGCATGTTTTGGGCCTTTGAATTAATTAGAAAGGATAAAAGATAATTAAAATATGCAACAATAACAGAACTCTGTCTAGACTTTATCCAAAACTTATTTAATAACAAATTCTAACTACACTCTATCTAAAACTTATTCAAAGACTCTATCTAAAACTTAATTCAAAAATCAGTCTCTCTGTCAGGATGCGTTAAAAATAGGTTTAAAAATAGGGAATCAATGCAACACTATATATATACCTTCTTATAACACCATAGTGCGGCTAGGAACCTTTTTTGCACCCTAAAACATCTTAGTAACGGCTGTGGAGCATCTTCATGCTTGGGAGATGGGGTTACAACAAGCAATGAGTTTGGAAAGAGAACAATAACAACAACAACAACAGGAAGAAGAAGAAGATGAAGAAGAAGGAGAAGGGGATTCAGAACTGAGGAAGGCGACATCTAAGATTCGCCATAGGGTACGCTTGGAGATTCTTGGAGGTATTCAAGAGGTGAGTAGAAATACTTTTTCTCACCCTTTCCATGGTGCAAATTTGTCTTGGGATTTGGGTTATGCTTTAAAAATACGTTTTTTTGGAAAATATTCCTGATTTGGTAAAATCCTGATTTTAGAAATTTGGGGGTTTTCCTTCTAAGGTATTTCTGTTGTCAATTAAATGTTTATTATTGTGATTGGTGACATGATATATATGATACATACGTGATCTGGTTGAATTGACATGCTATATATGCACTATTTGATGATATTTGTGATATTGGCATTATACAGTAACTGTTAATATGTTGAATGTTGTCTGCTGCAATACCGCCTATGACAGGGGTATCGAAAGTAACACTGCCAATGAATTGGGGTGTCGAAATATGAAATACCGCCATGATGGGGTATCGAAAGTAACATTGCCACACGTTGGGATGTCGAAATGAGTAATACCCGCCAGTGTACAATGGTTGGTATCGAAATGAGTAATGTCACTGAAGAGAAGGTGACATCGAAATACCTTCATGAGTAAGGTAGGCAATGGGACGCCATTGTTATGTGCAGTTTGAAAGTCATATGACGTATGAGGATATTTGAGATTATTTGATATATGAGATCTTGTCATACTTGATTCATGATGTGTTAGTGATGACTATTTGTTGCCAATAATAATTTATATTATTATTATTATTATTATTATTATTATTATTATTATTATTATTATTATTATTATTATTATTATACACTATTTTGAAATTAGCGGGTACCATGGACAGTTTTTCCGGTCATCGCACTGGCTGAGAATAATGCTTTTGTGAAAACCTTTTAAAAATGTATTTCTGTTCACTGGGATTTTATATCTCATTAGTAGTATTGTTTTCAGAGCCTGAGGTCGTCCCTGTTGAGCAGCCAGACGTTTTGAAGATTATCTCTTTAGTTTTAGAGCTTGGTTAGTATTGTAAGGCATATGCCAGGAGGACCTTTATTATCTTTTAGTTATTTTCTTATGCGAGATGTTATAGACGCCCTGTTTTGAGGTTTTGAAACTGATTATGTTATTTTAGTTTTGAATTAATGTAAACAATTATTTTGGATTAATATTATATTAAGTATATATTCAGTATTTATTTAAGAATTTTTTTATTTTCCTGGTTTTACTTAAAATATTAATTTGGGTTGCTAATGTAACGAAGGGCGTTACAAGTCATCCAATGATACTAAGATCGATGCATTTGAACACCTTAAGCTCCAGAAATTGTCAGCAGACGCTTGCATGATCGGATTGTCACGAACAGTATCACATCTCAAGCTTGAATAAAGAATTTCACTCAGATAAAAATTGATTCAGATCACGACTTCTTCAGGAATTATGTAGGTATTTCTCTTATCTTTTTAACCAAACCAAGATCACTTCATTTCGACGAGCGTACCTAAAAATACAACGTTTCAAAGGCTTGATTGTCGTCAACAGGCGCCTGACTTCAATCTTCGGTGTTTTTACTTTTGCAGCTTTTGTACTTTTGCCTTTGTTCAGGCTTTTCTAGTCTTTCTTTTGTTAGGGTTGCTGAAAATTTTATCTTCTTCTGTTACAGTACTTTTATTGAAAAGTGTACCTCATTTTCTGGTCATGCTTGGACTTTGAATATCTTCATACTTCATTCAAAATTACATCTTTAGCCATCATAATATTCTGCATTCCGAGTAGATGTTTGATTAACTTTACTGTATGCTTCTCAAACGAGTTAAGGAGCTTGGTTATCCACTGGGCACATTCACAAGGCAGTTTAACTAATAGCATTCTGACCAGTTAGCGTATTATGCTTCTTTGACCCTGTTACTGGCCAAATTAGGATTCGATGTCTTCACGAAACTTGTATATATGGATATCAGCTTTAATCAGACCCCAGTTTCATCCAATTCGGACAACTACAGCTCAATATATGGCCATCAGACGGTACAAAGGTATGATTGTCAGGAACAACATCACGTCACCAGCTTATGGATGCAATTTGACTAAGATAGATATCGATTTCGTTCTTGACCTCTCCAACGAAATCTTAGATATTTCTCTGAGCCATCCAACGACACCAAGATCTATCCATTTGAACACCTTAAGCTCCAGAAATTGTCAGTAGATGCTTGCATGTTCTGATTGTCACGAAAAGGATCACATCTCAAGCTTGAATAAAGAATTTCCCTCAAATAAAGATTGATTCAGATCTCGACTTCTTCAGGAATCATGTAGTTATTTCTCTTATCTTTCTAACCAAACCATGATCACTTCATTTGGACGAGCGTACCTCAAAATACGACGTTTCAAACTCTTGATTGTCGGCAACAGGCGCTTGACTTCCTTTTGTACATTTCTCTTTGTTCAAGCTTTTCTAGTCTTTCTTCTATTAAGGTTGCTAAAAATTTTGTCATCTTCTGTTACAGTACTTGCTGCTTCAGAACTTTGCTGAAAACGGTACCTCATTTTCTGGTCAAGCTTGGACTTTGAATATCTTAATACTTCATTCAAAATTACATCTTCAGCCTTCATAATGTTCTGCATTCCGAGTAAATGCATGGTTAGCTTCACTGGAAGCTTCTTAAACGAGTTAAACGCTTCTTAAACGAGTTAAGGCGCCAGGTTATCCACTGGGAACATTCACAAGGCTATTTAATTAGTAGCATTCTGACTAGTTAGCATATTATGCTTCTTTGACCCTGTTACAGGCCGAATTAGGATTCGATGTCTTCAAGAAACTTGAATATATGGATATTAGCTTTAATTGGACACCGGTTTCATCCAACTCAGAAAACTAAAGCTCAATATATGGTCATCAGACCCTACAATGGTATGACAGTGAGGAACAACATCATTTCACCAACTTACGGATGCAATTTGACAAAGATAGAGATCGATTTCGCTCTTGACCTCTGCATGAAAACTATAGATATTTCTTTGAGCCTTCCAACGATACCAAGATCGATGCATTTGAACACCTTAAGCTCCAAAAATTGTCAACAGACGCTTGCATGTTCTGATTGTCAAGAATAGTATCACATCTCAAGCTTGAATAAAGAATTTCACTCAGATAAAGATTGATTCAGATCTTGACTTCTTCAGGAATCATGTACGTATTTCTGTTATCTTTCTAACCGAACCAAGATCACTTCATTTCGACGAGCTTACCTAAAAATACGACGTTTCAAACGCACGAACAGTATCACATCTCAAGCTTGAATAAAGAATTTCACCCAGATAAAGATTGATTCAGATCTCGACTTCTTTAGGAATCATGTAGGTATTTCTTTTATCTTTCTAACCAAACCAGGATCACTTCATTTGGATGAGCGTACCTCAAAATACGACGTTTCAAACGCTTGATTGTCGGCAACGGGCGCTTAACTTCAATCTTCAATGTCTTTGCTTTTGCAGCTTTTGTACTTTTGTCTTTGTTCACGCCTTTCTAGCATTAGGGTTGCTAAAAATTTTGTCTTCTTCTATTACAGCACTTGATGCTTTAGAACTTTATTGAAAAGGGTACCTCATTTTCTGGTCAAGCTTGGACTTTGAATATCTTAATACTTCATTCAAAATTACAACTTCAGCCTTCATAATGTTCTGCATTCCGAGTAGATGCTTGATTAGCTTCACTGGACGCTTCTTAAACGAGTTATGGCGCTTGGTTATCCACTGGACACATTCAGAAGGCTGTTTAACTCGTAGCATTCCAACCAGTTAGCGTATCATGCTTCTTTGACCCTGTTACTGGCCGCATTAGAATTCGATGTCTTCATGAAACTTGTATATATGGATATTAGCTTTAATCAGACACCAGTTTCATCCAATTCGGACAACTATGCTCAAAATATGGTCATCAGACCGTACATGAAAATTGCAGATATTTCTCTGAGCCTTCCAATGATACCAAGATCGATGCATTTGAATACCTTAAGCTCCAGAAATTGTCAGCAGACGCTTGCATGTTCTGATTGTCACGAACAATATCACATCTCAAGCTTGAATAAAGAATTTCACTCTGATAACGATTGAGTCAGATCACGACTTCTTCAGGAATCATGTAGGTATTTCTCTTATCTTAATAACCAAACCATGATCACTTCATTTGGACAAGCGTACCTTAAAATACGACGTTTCCAATATTTGATTGTCGACTACAGGCGCTTGATTTCAATCTTCTGTGTTTTTGCCTATGCTGCTTTTCTACTTTTGCCTTTGTTCATGCTTTTGTAGTCTTTCTTCTGTTAGGGTTGTTAAAAATCTTATCTTCTTCTGTTACAGTACTTGATGCTTCAGAACTTTATTGAAAAATGTACCTCATTTTCTGGTCAAGCTTGGACTTTGAATATCTTAATACTTCACTGAAAATTACATTTTCAGCCATCATAATGTTCTGCATTCCGAGTAGACGCTTGACTAGCTTCACTGGACGCTTCTACAACGACTTAAGGCGCTTGGATATCCACTGGGCACATTCACAAGGCTATTTAACTATTAGCATTCTGACCAGTTAGCGTATTATGCTTCTTGGACCTTGTTACAGGCCGAATTAGGATTCAATGTCTTCATGAAACTTGTATATATAGATATTACCTTTCATCAGACATCGGTTTCATCCAATTCGGAAAAGTGAAGCTCAATATATGGTCATTAGACCCTACAAAGGTATGATAGTCAAGAACAACATCACGTCATCAACTTACGGATGCAATTTGACAAAGAGATCGATTTTGCTCTTGACCTCTGCATGAAAACTGTAGATATTTCTCCGAGCCATCCAACGATACCAAGATCGATGCATTTGAACACCTTAAGCTCCAGAAATTGTCAGCAGACGCTTGCATGTTCTGATTGGCACGAGCAGTATCACATCACAAGCTTGAATAAAGAATTTCATTTAGATAAAGATTGACTCAGATCTCGACTTCTTCAGTAATCATGTAGGTATTTCCCTTATCTTTCTAACCAAACCAAGATCACTTCATTTGGACGATCGTACCAAGAAATACAACGTTTTAGATGCTTGATTGTCGTCAACAGCCGCTTGACTTCAATCTTCGGTGTTTTTGCTTTCGCAGCTTTTGTACTTTTGCCTTTATTCAGGCTTTTCTAGTCTTTCTTCTGTTAGGGTTGTTGAAAATTTTATCTTCTTCTGTTACAGTACTTGATGCTTCAGAATTTTATTGAAAAGTGTACCTCATTTTCTGGTCATGCTTGGACTTTGAATATCTTCATACTTCATTCAAAATTACATCTTCAGCCATCATAATGTTCTGCATTCCGAGTAGATGTTTGATTAACTTCACTGTACGCTTCTTAAACGAGTTAAGGAGCTTGGTTATCCACTGGGCACATTCACAAGGCAGTTTAACTAGTAGCATTCTGACCAGTTAGCGTATTATGCTTCTTTGACCCTGTTACTGGCCGAAATAGGATTCGATGTCTTCATGAAACTTGTATATATGGATATTAGCTTTAATCAGACCCCAGTTTCATCCAATTCGGACAACTACAGCTCAATATATGGCCATCAGACGGTACAAAGGTATGATTGTCAGGAACAACATCGCGTCACCAGGTTATGGATGCAATTTGACAAAGATAGAGATCAATTTCGTTCTTGACCTCTCAACGAAATCGTAGATATTTCTCTGAGCCATCCAACGACACCAAGATCTATCCATTTGAACACCTTAAGCTCCAGAAATTGTCAGTAGATGCTTGCATGTTCTGATTGTCACGAAAAGGATCACATCTCAAGCTTGAATAAAGAATTTCCCTCAGATAAAGATTGATTGAGATCTCGACTTCTTCAGGAATCATGTAGTTATTTCTCTTATCTTTCTAACCAAACCATGATCACTTCATTTGGACGAGCGTACCTCAAAATACGACGTTTCAAACTCTTGATTGTCGGCAACTGGCGCTTGACTTCCTTTTGTACATTTCTCTTTGTTCAAGCTTTTCTAGTCTTTCTTCTATTAGGGTTGCTAAAAATTTTGTCATCTTCTGTTACAATACTTGCCGCTTCAGAACTTTGTTGAAAACGGTACCTCATTTTCTGGTCAAGCTTGGACTCTGAATATGTTAATACTTCATTCAAAATTACATCTTCAGCCTTCATAATGTTCTGCATTCCGAGTAAATACTTGGTTAGCTTCACTGGAAGCTTCTTAAACGAGTTAAGGCGCTTGGTTATCCACTGGTCACATTCACAAGGATATTTAATTAGTAGCATTCTGACCAGTTAGCGTATTATGCTTCTTTGACCCTGTTACAGGCCGAATTAGGATTCGATGTCTTCATGAAACCTGTATATATGGATATTAGCTTTAATCAGACATCGGTTTCATCCAATATCGAAAACTAAAGCTCAATATATGGTCATTAGACTGTACAAAGGTATGACAGTTAGGAACAACATCACGTCACCAACTTATGGATGTAATTTGACAGAGATAGAGATCGATTTCGCTCTTGATCTCTGCATGAAAACAACAGATATTTCTTTGAGCCTTCCAACGATACCAAGATCGATGCATTTGAACACCTTAAGCTCTAGAAATTGTCAGCAGACGCTTGCATGTTCGGATTGTCACGAACAGTATCACATCTCAAGCTTGAATAAAGAATTTCACTCAGATAAAGATTGATTCAGATCTCGACTTCTTTAGGAATTTTGTAGGTATTTCTCTTATTTGTCTAAACAAACCATGATCACTTTATTTGGACGAGCGTACCTCAAAATATTACCTTTCAAACGCTTGGTTGTCGGTAACAGGCGTTGGACTTCAATCGTCGGTGTTTTTGATTTTGCAGCTTTTGTACTTTTGTCTTGGTTCATGCTTTTCAAGTCCTTCTTCTGTAAGGGTTGCTAAAAATTTTGTCTTCTTCTGTTACAGTACTTAATGCTTCAGAACTATATGGAAAAGGGTAGCTCATTTTCTGGTCAAGCGTGGACTTTGAATATCCTAATACTACATTCAAAATTACATCTTCGGCCATCATAATGTTATACATCCGAGTAGATGCTTGATTAGCTTTACTATATGGTTCTTAAACGACTTAAGGCGCTTGGTTATCCACCGGGCACCTTCACAAGGCTTTTTAACTAGTAGCATTCTGACCAGTTAGCGTATTATCTTTCTTTGACCTTGTTACAGGCCGAATTAAGATTCGATGTCTTCATGAAACTTGTATATATGGATATTAGCTTTAATCGGAAATCGGTTTCGTACAATTTGGACAACTACAGCTCAATATATGGCCATCCGACACTACAAAGATATGATTTCACACAGATAAAGATTGATCCAAATCTCGACTTCATCCCGAATCATGTAAGTGTTTCTCTTATCTTTCTAACCAAACCAAGATCACTTCATTTGGATGAGCGTACCTCAAAATACGACATTTCAAACACTTGATTGTCGGCGACAGTCGCTTGACTTCAATCTTCAGTGTTTTTGCTTATGCAGCTTTTGTACTTTTGCCTTCGTTCACGCTTTTCTAGTCTTTCTTCGGTTAGGGTTGCTGAAAATTTTGTCTTCTTCTATTGCAGTACTTGATGCTTCAGAACTTTATTGAAAAGGGTACCTCATTTTCTGGTCAAGCTTGGACTTTGAATATCTTAATACTTCACTCAAAATTACAACTTTAGCCTTCATAATGTTCTGCATTTCGAGTAGATGCATGTTTGGCTTCACTAGACGCTTCTTAAACGAGTTAAGGCGATTGGTTATCCACTGGGCACATTCACAAGGCTATTTAACTATTAGCATTCTGACCAGTTAGCGTATTATGCTTCTTTGACCCTGTTATAGGCCGAATTAGGATTCGATGTCTTCATGAAACTTGTATATATGGATATTAGTTTTAATCAGACACCGGTTTCATCCAATATATGGTCATCATACCCTACAAAGATATGACAATCCGGGACAACATCACATCATCAACTTACGGATGCAATTTGACAAAGATAGAGATCGATTTTGCTCTTGGCCTCTGCACGAAAACTGCAGATATTTCTCTGAGCGATACAACGATACCATAATCGATGCATTTGAACACCATAAGCTCCAGAAATTGTCAGCAGATGCTTGCATGTTCTGATTGTCACGAACAGTATCACATCTCAAACTTGAATAAAGAATTTCACTCAGATAAAGATTGATTCAGATCTCGAATTCTTCAGGAATCATGTAGGTATTTCTCTTATCTTTCTAACCAAACCAAGATTACTTCATTTCGACGAGCGTACCTAAAAATACAACGTTTCAAACGCTTGATTGTCATCAACAGGCGCTTGACTTCAATCTTCAGTGTTTTTGCTTTTGCAGCTTTTGTACTTTTGCCTTTGTTCAGGCTTTTATAGTCTTTCTTCTGTTATCTTCTTGTGTTGCAATACTTGATGCTTTAGAATTTTATTGAAAAGTATACCTCATTTTCTGGTCATGCTTGGACTTTGAATATCATAATACTTCATTCAAAATTACATCTTCAGCCATCATAATGTTCGGCATTCAGAGTAGATGTTTGATTAACTTCACTGTACGCTTCTTAAAAGAGTTAAGGCGCTTGATTATCCACTGGCCACATTCAAAAGGCTGTTTAACTAGTAGCGTTCTGACCAGTTAGCGTATTATGCTTCTTTGACCCAGTTACTGGCCGAATTTGGATTCGATGTCTTCACAAAACTTGTATATATGGATATTAGCTTTAATCAGACCCTAGTTTCATCCAATTCGGACAACTACACCTCAATATATGGCCATCAGATGGTACAAAAGTATGATTGCCAGGAACAACATCACATCACCAACTTACGGATGCAATTTGACAAAGATAGAGATCGATTTCGTTCTCGACCTCTACAACAAAATCGCAGATATTTCTCGGAGCCTTCCAACGATACCAAGATCTATGCATTTGAACACCTTAAGCTCCAGAAATTGTCAGCAGATGCTTGCATGTTCTGATTGTCACGAACAGTATCACATCTCGAGTTTGAATAAAGAATTTACCTCGGATAAATATTGATTCAGATCTCGACTTCTTCAGGAATCATGTAGGCATTTCTCTTATCTTTCTAACCAAACCATAATCACTTCATTTGGACGAGCGTAACTCAAAATACGACGTTTCAAACGCTTGATTGTCGGCAACAGGCGCTTGACTTGCTTTTGTACTTTTCTCTTTGTTCACGCTTGTCTAGTCTTTCTTCTAATAGGGTTGCTAAAAATTTTGTCTTCTTCTATTATAGTACTTGCTGCTTCAGAACTTTGTTGAAAACGGTACCTCATTTTCTGGTCAAGCTTGGACTCGAATATCTTAATACTTCAATCAAAAATACATCTTCAACCTTCATAATATTCTGCATTACAAGTAGATGCTTTATTAGCTTCACTGGACGCTTCTTAAACGAGTTAAGGCGCTTGGTTATCCACTAGGCACATTCACAAGGCTATTT
Organism: Ammopiptanthus mongolicus; assembly: GCA_039655645.1. NCBI lineage: Eukaryota > Viridiplantae > Streptophyta > Magnoliopsida > Fabales > Fabaceae > Ammopiptanthus > Ammopiptanthus mongolicus. The sequence goes on from CM077347.1 coordinate 53,836,047, forward strand.
AATTAGTAGCATTCTGACCAGTTAGCGTATTATGCTTCTTTGACCCTGTTACAGGCCAAATTAGGATTCAATGTCTTCATGAAACTTGTATATATGGATATTAGCTTTAATCAGACACTGGTTTCATCCAATTCGGACAACTACAGCTATATGGCCATCAGACACTACAAAGATATGACTATCAGGAACAACATCACGTCACCAACTTACCGATGCAATTTGACAAAAATAGATATCGATTTCGCTCTTGACCTCTACATGGAAATTGCAGATATTTCTCTGAGCCTTGTAACAATACCAAGATCGATGCATTTGAATAGCTAAAGCTCAAGAAATTGTCAGCAGACGCTTGCATGTTCTGATTGTCACGATCAGTATCACATCTCAAACTTGAATAAAGAATTTCACCCAGATAAAGATTGATTCAGATCTCGACTTCATCCGGAATCTTGTAGGTATTTTTATTATCTTTATAACCAAACCAAGATCACTTCAGTTAGATGAGCGTACCTCAAAATATGACATTTGAAACACTTGATTGTCGGCAACAGGCGCTTGACTTCAATCTTCAGTGTTTTCGCTTTTGCTGCTTTTGTACTTTTGTCTTTGTTCACGCTTTTCTAGTCTTTATTTTGTTTGGGTTGCTAAAAATTTTGTCTTCTTCTTTTACAGTACTGGATGCTACAGAATTTTATTGAAAAGGGTACCTTATTTTCTGGTCAGGCATGGACTTTGAATATCTTAATACTTCATTCAAAATTACTTCTTCAGCCATCATAATGATCTGCATTCCGAGTAGACGCTTGATTAGCTTCACTGTACGCTTCTTAAATGATTTAAGGCGATTGTCTATCTTCAGAAGGCTGTTTAACTCTAGCATTCTGACCAGTTAGCGTATTATGCTTCTTTGACTCTGTTACTGGCCGCATTAGAATTCAATGTCTTCATGAAACTTGTATATATGGGTATTAGATTTAATCGGAAAACGGTTTCATACAATCCGGACAACTGCAGCTCAATATATGGCCATCAGACACTATAAAGGTATGATTGTTAGAAACAACATCACGTCACCAACTTACCACTGCAATTTGACAAAAATAGAGATCGATTTCGCTCTTGACCTCTGCATGAAAATTGCAGATATTTCTCTTAGCCTTCCAACGATATCAGGATCGATGCATTAGAACACCTAAAGCACAAGAAATTGTCAGCAAACGCTTGCATGTTCTGATTGTCATGAACAATATCACATCTCAAGGTTGAATGAAGAATTTCACTCAGATAAAGATTGATTCAGATCTCGACTTCTTCAGGAATCATGTAGGTATTTCTTTTATCTTTCTAACCAAACCAATATCACTTCATTTGGATGAGCGTACCTCAAAATAGATATTTCTCTGAGCCTTCCAACGATACCATAATCGATGCATTTGAGCACCTTAAGCTCCAGAAATTGTCAGCTGACACTTGCAAGTTCAGATTTTCACGAACAGTATCCGATCTCAAGTTTGAATAAAGAATTTAACTCAGATAAACATTGATTCAGATCTGAACTTCTTCAGGAATCATGTAGGTATTTCTCTTATCATTCTAAACAAACCAGGATCACTTCATTTGGACTAGCATACCTCAAAATACGACGTTTCAAATGCTTGATTGTCAGCAACAAGCACTTGACTTGCTTTTGTACTTTTCTCTTTGTTCACGCTTTTCTAGCCTTTCTTCTATTAGGGTTGCTAAAAATTTTATCTTTTTCTGTTATAGTACTTGCTGCCTCAGAACTTTATTGAAAAGGGTACCTCATTTTCTGGTCAAGCTTGGACTTTCAATATCGTAATACTTCATTCAAAATTGCTTCTTCAACCGTCATAATGTTCTGCATTCTGAGTTGACGCTTGATTGGGCACCGGTTTAATCAGACACCGGTTTCATCCAATTCGGAAAACTAAAGCTCTATATATGGTCATTGGACCCTACAAAGGTATGACAGTCAAGAACAACATCACGTCATCAACTTACGGATGCAATTTGACAAAGATAGAGATCGATTTTGCTCTTGACCTCTGCATGAAAACTGCAGATATTTCTCTGAGCCGTCCAACGATACCAAGATCTATGCATTTGAACACCTTAAGCTCTAGAAATTGTCAGCAGACGCGTTCATGTTCTGATTGTCATGAACAGTATCACATCTCTAGCTTGAATAAAGAATTTCACTCAGATAAAGATTGATTCATATCTCGACTTCTTCAGGAATCATGTAGGTATTTCTCATATCTTTCTAACCAAACCAAGATCACTTCATTTCGACAAGCGTACCTAAAAAGACAATGTTTCAAACGCTTGATTGTCGTCAACAGGCACTTGACTTCAATCTTCGGAGTTTTTGCTTTTGCAGCTTTTGTACTTTTGCCTTTGTGCAGGATTTTCTAGTCTTTCTTCTGTTAGGGTTGCTAAAAATTTTATCTTCTTTTGTTACAGTACTTGATGCTTCAGAATTTTATTGAAAAGTGCACCTCATTTTCTGGTCATGCTTGGACTTTGAATATCTTAATACTTCATTCAAAATTACATCTTCAGCCATCAAAATGTTCTGCATTCCGAGTAGATGGTTGGTTAACTTCACTGCACGCTTCTTAAACGAGTTAAGGTGCTTTGTTATCCACTGGGCACATTCACAATGCTGTTTAACTAGTAGCATTCTGACCAGTTAGCATATTATGCTTCTTTGACCCTGTTACGGGCCGAATAAGGATTCGATGTCTTCATGAAACTTGTATATATGGATATTAGCTTTAATCAGACACCGTTTAATCCAATTCGGAAAACTAAAGCTCAATATATGGTCATCAGATCCTACAAAGGTATGACGGTTAGGAACAACATCACGTCACCAACTTACGGATGCAATTTGACGAAGATAGAGATCGATTTCGCTCTTGACCTTTGCATGAAAACTACAGATATTTCTCTGAGTTGTTCAACGATACCAAGATCGATGCATTTGAACACCTTAAGCTCTAGAAATTTTCAGCAGACACTTGCATGTTCTGATTGTCATGAACAGTATCACATATCAAGCTTGAATAAAGAATTTCACTCAGATAAAGATTGATTCAGATCTAAACTTCTTCAGGAATCATGTAGGTATTTCTCTTATCTTTCTAACCAAACAAAGATCACTTCATTTCGACGAGCGTACCTAAAAATACGACATTTCAAACGCTTGATTGTCGGCAACAGGTGCTGGACTGCACTAATGCTTTGTACTTTTGATTTTGCAACTTTTGTAATTTTGTCTTTGTTCATGCTTTTCAAGTCTTTCTTCTGTAAGGGTTGCTAAAATTTTTTTCTTCTTCTGTTACAGTGCTAATGCTTCAGAACTATATGGAAAAGGGTACCTCATTTTCTGGTCAAGCGTGGACTTTGAATATCCTAATACTTCATTCAAAATTACATCTTCGACAATCATAATGTTCTACATTCCGAGTAGATGCTTGATTAGCTTCACTAGATGCTTCTTAAAAGAGTTAAGGCGCTTGGTTATCCACTGGGCACATTCACAAGGCTGTTTAACTAGTAGCATTCTGACCAGTTAGCGTATTATGCTTCTTTGACCCTGTTACAGGCCGAATTAAGATTCCATGTCTTCAGGAAACTTGTATATATGGATATTAGCTTTAATCGGAAACTGGTTTCGTACAATTTGGACGAATACAGCTCAATATATGGCCATCAGACACTACAAAGATATGACAATCAGGAACAACATCACGTCACTAACTTACCGATGCAATTTGACAAAAATTAAGATCGATTTCGCTCTTGACCTCTGCATGAAAATTGCAGATATTTCTCTTATCCTTGTAACTATACCAAGATTGATGCATTTGAACAGCTAAAGCCCAAGAAATTGTCAGCAGACGGTTGCATGTTCTGATTGTCACGAGCAGTATCACATGTCAAGCTTGAATAAAGAATTTCACCCAGATAAAGATTGATTCGTATCTCGACTTCTTTCGGAATCATGTAGGTATTTCTCTTACCTTTCTAACCAAACTAAGATCACTTCATTTGGATGAGCGTACCTCAAAATAGATATTTCTCTGAGCCTTCCAACGATACCATGATCGATGCATTTGAGCACCTTAAGCTCCAGAAATTGTCAGCTGACACTTGCATGTTCAGATTTTCACGAACAGTATCCGATCTCAAGTTTGAATAAAGAATTTAACTCAGATAAAGATTGATTCAGATCTCAACTTCTTCAGGAATCATGTAGGTATTTCTCTTATCATTCTAAACAAACCAGGATCACTTCATTTGGACTAGCATACCTCAAAATACGACGTTTCAAATGCTTGATTGTCAGCAACAAGCACTTGACTTGCTTTTGTACTTTTATCTTTGTTCACGCTTTTCTAGTCTTTCTTCTATTAGGGTTGCTAAAAAATTTATCTTTTTCTGTTATTATACTTGCTGCCTCAGAACTTTATTGAAAAGGGTACCTCATTTTCTGGTCAAGCTTGGACTTTCAATATCTTAATACTTCATTCAAAATTGCTTCTTCAACCGTCATAATGTTCTGCATTCTGAGTTGACGCTAGATTGGGCACCGGTTTAATCAGACACCGGTCTCATCCAATTCGGAAAACTAAAGCTCTATATATGGTCATTGGACCCTACAAAGGTATGACAGTCAAGAACAACATCACGTCATCAACTTACGGATGCAATTTGACAAAGATAGAGATCGATTTTGCTCTTGAACTCTGCATGAAAACTGCAGATATTTCTCTGAGCCGTCCAATGATACCAAAATCGATGCATTTGAACACCTTAAGCTCTAGAAATTGTCAGCAGACGCGTTCATGTTCTGATTGTCATGAACAGTATCACATCTCTAGCTTGAATAAAGAATTTCACTCAGATAAAGATTGATTCATATCTCGACTTCTTCAGGAATCATGTAGGTATTTCTCATATCTTTCTAACCAAACCAAGATCACTTCATTTCGACGAGCGTACCTAAAAAGACAATGTTTCAAACGCTTGATTATCGTCAACAGGCACTTGACTTCAATCTTCGGTGTTTTTGCTTTTGCAGCTTTTGTACTTTTGCCTTTGTGCAGGATTTTCTAGTTTTTCTTCTGTTAGGGTTGCTAAAAATTTTATCTTCTTCTGTTACAGTACTTGATGCTTCAGAATTTTATTGAAAAGTGCACCTCATTTTCTGGTCATGCTTGAACTTTGAATATCTTAATACTTCATTCAAAATTACATCTTCAGCCATCAAAATGTTCTGCATTCCGAGTAGATGTTTGATTAACTTCACTGTACGCTTCTTAAACGAGTTAAGATGCTTGGTTATCCACTGGGCATATTCACAATGCTGCTTAACTAGTAGCATTCTGACCAATTAGCGTATTATGCTTCTTTGACCCTGTTACGGGCCGAATTAGGATTCGATGTCTTCATGAAACTTGTATATATGGATATTAGCTTTAATTAGACACCGTTTCATCCAATTCGGAAAACTAAAGCTCAATATATGGTCATCAGATCCTACAAAGGTATGACAGTTAGGAACAACATCACGTCACCAACTTACGGATGCAATTTGACGAAGATAGAGATCGATTTCGCTCTTGACCTTTGCATGAAAACTACAGATATTTCTCTGAGTTGTCCAACGATACCAAGATTGATGCATTTGAACACCTTAAGCTCCATTAATTTTCAGTAGACGCTTGCATGTTCTGATTGTCATGAACAGTGTCACATATCAAGCTTGAATAAAGAATTTCACTCAGATAAAGATTGATTCAGATCTAAACTTCTTTAAGAATCATGTAGGTATTTATCTTATCTTTCTAACCAAACCAAGATCACTTCATTTCGACGAGCGTACCTAAAAATAGGACATTTCAAACGCTTGATTGTCGGCAACAAGCGCAGGACTGCACTAATGCTTTGTACTTTTGATTTTCAGCTTTTGTAATTTTGTCTTTGTTCATAATTTTCAAGTCTTTCTTCTGTAAGGGTTGCTAAAATTTTTTCTTCTTCTGTTACAGTGCTAATGCTTCAGAACTATATGGAAAAGGGTACCTCATTCTCCGGTCAAGCATGGACTTTGAATATCCTAATACTTCATTCAAAATTACATCTTCGGCCATCATAATGTTCTCCATTCCGAGTAAATGCTTGATTAGATTCACTAGACGCTTCTTAAAAGAGTTAAGGCGTTTGGTTATCCACTGGGCACATTCACAAGGCTGTTTAACTAGTAGCATTCTGACCAGTTAGCGTATTATGCTTCTTTGACCCTGTTACAGGCCGAATTAGGATTCCATGTCTTCAGGAAACTTGTATATATGGATATTAGCTTTAATCGGAAACCGGTTTCGTACAATTCGGACAAATACAGCTCAATATATGGCCATCAGACACTGCAAAGATATGACTATCAGGAACAACATCACGTCACTAACTTACCGATGCAATTTGACAAAAATTGAGATCGATTTCGCTCTTGACCTCTGCATGAAAATTGCAGATATTTCTCTTATCCTTGCAACTATATCAAGATTGATGCATTTGAACAGCTAAAGCCCAAGAAATTGTCAACAGACGGTTGCATGTTCTGATTGTCACGAGCAGTATCACATGTCAAGCTTGAATAAAGAATTTCACCCAGATAAAGATTGATTCGTATCTCGACTTCTTTCGGAATCATGTAGGTATTTCTCTTACCTTTCTAACCAAACTAAGATTACTTCATTTGGATGAGCGCACCTCAAAATACGACATTTCCAACACTTGATTGTCGGCAACAGGCGCTTGACTTCAATCTTCAGTGTTTTTGCTTTTTCAGCTTTTGTACTTTTCTCTTTGTTAACGCTTTTCTAGTCTTTCTTTTGTTTGGGTTGCTAAAAATTTTGTCTTCTTCTTTTACAGTACTAGATGCTATAGAATTTTATTGAAAAGGGTACCTCATTTTCTGATCAAGCTTGGACTTTGAATATCTTAATACTTCATTCAAAATTACTTCTTCAGCCATCATAATGATCTGCATTCCGAGTAGGCGCTTGATTAGCTTCACTGGACGCTTCTTAAATGATTTAAGGCACTTGGTTATCCACTGGACAGCTTCACAAGGCTGTTTAACTCTAGCATTCTGACCAGTTAGCGTATTATGCTTCTGTGTACCTGTTACTGGCCGCATTAGAATTCTATGTCTTCATGAAACTTGTATATATGGATATTAGCTTAAATCGAAAAATGGTTTCATACAATTCGAACAACTACAGCTCAATATATGGCCATCAGACACTACAAAGGTATGATTGTCAGAAACAACATCACGTCACCATCTTACCGATGCAATTTGACAAAAATAGAGATCGATTTCGCTCTTGACCTCTGCATGAAAATTGTAGATATTTCTCTGAGCCTTCCAACGATACCAAGATCGATGCACTTGAACACCTAAAGCTCAAGAAATTGTCAGCAAACGCTTGTATGTTCTGATTTTCAGGAATAATATCACATCTCAAGCTTGAATGAAGAATTTCACTTAGATAAAGATTGATTCAAATCTCGTCTTCTTCAGGAATCATGTAGGTATTTCTTTTATCTTTCTAACCAAACCAAGATCACTTCATTTGGACGAGCGTACCTCAAAATACGACGTTTCAAACGCTTGATTGTCGGCAATGGGCGCTTGATTTCAATCTTCAATGTTTTTGCTTTTGCAGCTTTTGTACTTTTGTCTTTGTTCATGCCTTTCTAGCGTTAGGGTTGCTAAAAATTTTGTCTTCTTCTATTGCAGCACTTGATGCTTCAGAACTTTATTAACAAGGGTACCTCAATTTCTGGTAAAGTTTGGACTTTGAATATCTTAATACTTCATTCAAACTTACTTCTCCAGCTATCATAATGTTCTACATTCCGAGTAGACGCTTGATTAGCTTCACTGGACGCTTCTTAAATGAATTAAGGCGCTTGTTTATCCACTGGGCAGATTCACAAGGCTGTTTAACTCGTAGCATTCAAACCATTTAGCGTATCATGCTTCTTTGACCCTGTTACTGGCCGCATTAGAATTCGATGTCTTCATGAAACTTGTATATATGGATATTAGCTATAATCAGACACCGGTTTCATCCAATCGGGCAACTATGCTCAATATATGGTCATCAGACCTTACAAAGGTATGACAGTCAGGAACAACAATACGTCACCAATTTACGGATGCAATTTGGCAAAGATAAAGATCGATTTCGCTCTGTACCTCTGCATGAAAATTGCAGATATTTCTCTGAGCCTTCCGACGATACCAAGAGCGATGCATTAGAATACCTTAAGCTCCAGAAATTGTCAGCAGAGGTTTGCATGTTCTGATTCTCACGAACAATATCACATCTCAAGCTTGAATAAAGAATTTCACTCAGATAACGATTGATTCAGATCTCGATTTCTTCAGGAATCATGCAGGTATCATGTCCTCATTAGATATGGTACTTTTGCAGCTTTTGTACTTTTGTCTTTGTTCACGCTTTTCAAGTCTTTCTTCTGTAAGGGTTGCTAAAAATTTTGTCTTCTTCTGTTACAGTACTTAATGCTTCAGAACTACATGGAAAAGCGTACCTCATTTTCTGGTCAAGCTTGGACTTTGAATATCCTAATACTTCATTCAAAATTATATCTTCGGCCATCATAATTTTCTACATTCTGAGTAGATGCTTGATTAGCTTCACTAGAAGCTTCTTAAACGAGTTAAGGCGCTTGGTTATCCACTGGGCACATTCACAACGCTGTTTAACTAGTAACATTCTGACCAGCTAGCGTATAATGCTTCTTTGACCCTGTTACAGGCCGAATTAGGATTCGATGTCTTCATGAAACTTGTCTATATGGATATTAGCTTTAATCGGAGACTGATTTCGTACAATTCAGACAATTACAGCTCAATATATGGCCATCAGACACTACAAAGATATGACTATCAGGAACAACATCACATCACTAACTTACCGTTGCAATTTGACAAAAATAGAGATCAATTTCGCTCTTGACCTCTACATGAAAATTGCAGATATTTCTCTGAGCCTTGCAACGATGCCAAGATCGATGCATTTGAACAACTAAAGCTCAAGAAATTGTCAGAAGACGCTTGCATGTTCTGATTGTCACGAGCTGTATCACATGTCAAGCTTGAATAAAGAATTTCACCCAGATAAAGATTGATTCAGATCTCGACTTCTTCAGGAATCATGTAGTTATTTCTCTTATCTTTCTAACCAAACCAAGATCGCTTCATTTCGACGAGCGTACCTAAAAATACAACGTTTCACACGCTTGATTATCGGCAACAGGCACTGGACTTTAATCTTCGGTGTTTTTAATTTTGTAGATTTTGTACTTTTGTCTTTGTTCACGCTTTTCTAGTGTTTTTTTTGTTTGGGTTGCTAAAAATTTTGTCTTCTTCTTTTACAGTACTTGATGCTACAGAATTTTATTGGAAAGGGTACCTCATTTTCTGTTCAAGCTTGGACTTTGAATATCTTAATACTTCATTCAAAATTACTTCTTCAGCCATCATAATGATCTGCATTCCGAGTAGACGCTTGATTAGCTTCATTGGACGCTTATTAAAGAGTTAAGGTGCTTGGTTATCCATTGGACCCAACAAAGGTATGACAGTCAGGAACAACATCACGTCACCAAATTACGGATGCAATTTGACAATGACAGAGATCGACTTCGCTCTTGATCTTTGCATGAAAATTACAGATATTTCTCTGAGCCTTCCAACGATACCAAGATCCATGCATTTGAACACACAAAGCTCAAGAAATTGTCAGCAAATGCTTGCATGTTCTGATTGTCACGAACAGTATCACATCTCAAGCTTGAATGAAGAATTTCACTCAGATAAAGATTGAGTCAGATCTCGACTTCTTCAGGAATCATGTAGGTATTTCTTTTATCTTTCTAACCAACCAAGATCACTTCATTTGGACGAGGGTACCTCAAAATACGAAGTTTCAAACGCTTGATTGTCGGCAACGGGCGCTTGACTTCAATCTTCAATGTTTTTCCTTTTGCAGCTTTTGTACTTTTGTCTTTGTTCACGCCTTTCTAGCGTTAGGGTTGCTAAAATTTTTGTCTTCTCCTATTACAGCACTTGTTGCTTTAGAACTTTATTGAAAAGGGTACCACATTTTCTGCTAAAGCTTGGACTTTGAATATCTTAATACTTCATTCAAACTTACTTCTCGAGCTATCATAATGTTCCACATTCCGAGTAGACGCTTGATTAGCTTCACTGGACGCTTCTTAAATGAGTTAAGGCGCTTGGTTATCCCTTGGGCACATTCACAAGGCTGTTTAACTCGTAGCATTCTAACCAGTTAGCGTATCATGCTTCTTTGACCCTGTTACTGGCCGCATTAGAATTCGATGTCTTCATGAAACTTGTATATATGGATATTAGCTTTAATCAGACACCAGTTTCATCCAATTCGGACAACTATGCTCAAAATATGGTCATCAGACCGTACATAAAAATTGCAGATATTTCTCTGAGCCTTCCAATGATACCAAGATCGATGCATTTGAATACCTTAAGCTCCAGAAATTGTCAGCAGACGCTTGCATGTTCTGATTGTCACGAACAATATCACATCTCAAGCTTGAATAAAGAATTTCACTCTGATAACGATTGAGTCAGATCACGACTTCTTCAAGAATCATGTAGGTATTTCTCTTACCATGATCACTTCATTTGGACAAGTGTACCTTAAAATACGACATTTCCAATATTTGATTGTCGACTTCAAGCGCTTGATTTCAATCTTCAGTGTTTTTGCTTATGTTCATACTTTTGCCTTTGTTCATGCTTTTGCAGTCTTTCTTCTGTTAGGGTTGTTAAAAATTTTATCTTCTTCTGTTACAGTACTTGATGCTTCAGAACTTTATTGAAAAGTATACCTCATTTTCTGGTCAAGCTTGGACTTTGAATATCTTAATACTTCACTGAAAATTACATTTTCAGCCATCATAATGTTCTGCATTCCGAGTAGACGCTTCATTAGCTTCACTGGACGCTTCTACAACGACTTATGGCGCTTCGTTATCCACTGGGCACATTCACAGGGCTATTTAACTATTAGCATTCTGACCAGTTAGCGTATTATGCTACTTGGACCTTGTTACAGGCCGAATTAGGATTCGATGTCTTCATGAAACTTGTATATATGGATATTACCTTTCATCAGACATCGGTTTCATCCAATTCGGAAAAGTGAAGCTCAATATATGGTCATTAGACCCTACAAAGGTATGATAGTCAAGAACATCACGTCATCAACTTACGGATGCAATTTGACAAAGAGATCGATTTTGCTCTTGACCTCTGCATGAAAACTGTAGATATTTCTCCGAGCCATCCAACTATACCAAGATCGATGCATTTGAACACCTTAAGCTCTAGAAATTGTCAGTAGACGCTTGCATGTTCTGATTGGCACGAACAGTATCACACTTAAGCTTGAATAAAGAATTTCGTTTAGATAAAGATTGATTCAGATCTCGACTTCTTTAGGAATCATGTAGGTATTTCCCTTATCTTTCTAACCAAACCAAGATCACTTCATTTGGACGATCGTACCAAAAAATACAACGTTTCAGATGCTTGATTGTCATCAACAGGCGCTTGACTTCAATCTTCGGTGTTTTTGCTTTCGCCGCTTTTGTACTTTTGCCTTTATTCAGGATTTTCTAGTCTTTCTTCTGTTAGGGTTGGTAAAAATTTTATCTTCTTCTGTTACAGTACTTTATGCTTCAGAATTTTATTGAAAAGTGTACCTCATTTTCTGGTCATGCTTGGACTTTGAATATCATAATACTTCATTCAAAATTACATCTTCAGCCATCATAATGTTCGGCATTCCGAGTAGATGTTTCATTAACTTCACTGTATGCTTCTTAAACGAGTTAAGGCGCTTGGTTATCCATTGGGCACATTCACAGGGCTGTTTAACTAGGAGCGTTCTGACCCGTTAGCGTATTATGCTTCTTTTACCCTATTACTAGCCGAATTAGGATTCGATGTCTTCACGAAACTTGTATGTATGGATATTAGCTTTAATCAGACCCCAGTTTCATCCAATTCGGACAACTACAGCTCAATATATGGCCATCAGATGGTACAAAGGTATGATTGTCAGGAACAACATCTCGTCACCAACTTACGGATGCAATTTGACAAAGATAGAGATCGATTTCGTTCTTGACCTCTGCAACAAAATGGTAGATATTTGTCTGAGCCTTCCAACAATACCAACATCTATGTATTTGAACACCTTAAGCTCCAGAAATTGTCAGCAGATGCTTGCATGTTCTGATTGTCACGAACAGTATCACATCTCAAGCTTGAATAAAGAATTTCCCTCAGATAAAGATTGAATCAGATCTCGACTTCTTCTGGAATCATGTAGGTATTTATCTTATCTTTCTAACCAAACCATGATCAATTCATTTGGAAGAGCGTACCTCAAAATACGACGTTTCAAACGCTTGATTTTTGGCAACAGGCGCTTGACTTGCTTTTGTACTTTTCTCTTTGTTCACGCTTTTCTAGTCTTTCTTCAATTAGGGTTGCTAAAAATTTTGTCTTCTTCTGTTACAGAACTTGCTGCTTCAGAACTTTGTTGAAAACGGTACCTCATTTTCTGGTTAAGCTTGGACTTTGAATATCTTAATACTTCATTCAAAATTACATCTTCAGCCTTCATAATGTTCTGCATTCCGAGTAGATGCTTGATTAGCTTCACTGGACGCTTCTTAAACGAGTTAAGGCGCTTGGTTATCCACTGGTCACATTCACAAGGATATTTAATTAGCAGCATTCTGACCAGTTAGCGTATTATGCTTCTTTGACCCTGTTACAGGACGAATTAGGATTCGATGTCTTCATGAAACCTGTATATATGGATATTAGCTTTAATCAGACATCGGTTTCATCCAATATCGAAAACTAAAGCTCAATATATAGTCATTAGACTGTACAAAGGTATGACAGTTAGGAACAACATCACGTCACCAACTTACGGATGTAATTTGACAAAGATAGAGATCGATTTCGCTCTTGATCTCTGCATGAAAACAACAGATATTTCTCTGAGCCTTCCAACGATACCAAGATCGATGCATTTGAACACCTTAAGCTCTAGAAATTGTCAGCAGACGCTTGCATGTTCGGATTGTCACGAACAGTATCACATCTCAAGCTTGAATAAAGAATTTCACTCAGATAAAGATTGATTCAGATCTCGACTTCTTTAGGAATTTTGTAGGTATTTCTCTTATTTGTCTAAACAAACCATGATCACTTTATTTGGACGAGCGTACCTCAAAATATTACCTTTCAAACGCTTGGTTGTCGGCAACAGGTGTTGGACTTCAATCGTCGGTGTTTTTGATTTTGCAGCTTTTGTACTTTTGTCTTTGTTCATGCTTTGCAAGTCTTTCTTCTGTAAGGGTTGGTAAAAATTTTGTCTTCTTCTGTTACAATACTTAATGCTTCAGAACTATATGGAAAAGGGTAGCTCATTTTCTGGTCAAGCGTGGACTTTGAATATCCTAATACTACATTCAAAATTACATCTTCGGCCATCATAATGTTCTACATTCCGAGTAGATGCTTGATTAGCTTTACTATACGGTTCTTAAACGAGTTAAGGCGCTTGGTTATCCAACAGGCACATTCACAAGGCTGTTTAACTAGTAGCATTCTGACCAGTTAGCGTATTATCCTTCTTTGACCTTGTTACATGCCGAATTAAGATTTGATGTCTTCATGAAACTTGTATATATGGATATTAGCTTTAATCGGAAACCGGTTTCGTACAATTCGGACAACTACAAAGATATGATTTCACCCAGATAAAGATTGATCCAAATCTCGACTTCTTCCCGAATCATGTAGGTGTTTCTCTTGTCTTTCTAACCAAACCAAGATCACTTCATTTGGACGAGCATACCTCAAAATACGACATTTCAAACACTTGATTGTCGGCGACAGTCGCTTGACTTCAATCTTCAGTGTTTTTGCTTATGTAGCTTTTGTACTTTTGCCTTCGTTCACGCTTTTCTAGTCTTTCTTCGGTTAGGGTTGCTGAAAATTTTGTCTTTTTCTATTGCAGTACTTGATGCTTCTGAACTTTATTGAAAAGGGTACCTCATTTTCTGGTCAAGCTAGGACTTTGAATATCTTAATACTTCACTCAAAATTACAACTTCAGCCTTCATAATGTTCTGCATTTCGAGTAGATGCATGTTTGGCTTCACTAGACGCTTCTTAAACGAGTTAAGGCGCTTGGTTATCCACTGGGCACATTCACAAGGCTATTTAACTATTAGCATTCTGACCAGTTAGCGTATTATGCTTCTTTGACCCTGTTACAGGCCGAATTAGGATTCGATGTCTTCATGAAACTTGTATATATGGATTGTGAATATATGCCTTGACAGGATTAATCTAGTTTTTGATGATTGACAAAAGGAACCGGAAAGTCAAGTATACAAAAAGCGGAAAAGAAGATCAAGGAGATCAAGTGCTTCAAGACTGGGTTATGGGAATTTTTATTTCTTGTAATCGGTGTTTATTAGGATCTTTTTGTAAGTGGTAGTAAAGCTCTCAATCTAAAATCAATCACACACACACACATAAAATAAACTTAATAGGCTTCAAGCGATCTAATTGGATAAAATCAATTAAACAGTTTAAGTTTAATATCAGATGGTTTTTAATGATAATAATCGATTACAAATTTATCATAATCGATTATCATATATCTGAAAAGCGTTTCCCAAAAACAGTGAAGAATTAATCGATTAACATAATCGATTATATACATAATCGATTGAATAATCGATTTTAGACGTAATCGATTGAATAATCGATTATGCCTTTATGCGTGTAAGTGAGCTTCAAAACAGAAAATCCATAATCGATTATCATAATCGATTATGATGCGACTGCCTCTCCAGCGTGTTTTCTAAAAATAATCAGATAATCGATTATGGAATTGCAATAATCGATTATGACGCGATTAGCTTGTTTTTTAAATGGGCTTAACCTAATTCCTATGGGCTTAAGAATTTTTCTATAAATAGGAATGCCAAGGCAACTCTAAAATACACGAATCCTATTGCGCTCTGAAACTCTGTTTACTTTATTACTTACTCTCACATATTCACTCTTGATTATTTTTTTTGAATAGAGAGCTTTACATATCATATAGTTTGAATTGTACTTTGAGCTTCAATTTGTAATCTTTATCTGCACTACTTGAGTGCTACATTCTTCTTCTACTTCTTCTTGTTCTTGGGTGTGAATCCCTTTTTCTTTAAAGAGAAACAATATCTCTTGAACTTGAGGCTCTTGCACAAAGGGAGGTGATATCCCATTATTTTGTGTGGAGAGTGCTCTTGGTTTGTAAAGGTTTCTAGCTGCACCTGATTTAAAAGCTAGTTATTGAGTGAAAACCCTTGGTGTTTGACCTTGGGGACTGGACGTAGGCCACAGGGTATTTAGTGGCCGAACCAGGATAAATCTGCGGCTCTCTCTCTATCTTTTCATTATTGTCTTCTACCTTACAGCAATTTAATTTATCGCATTTATTTTATTGCAATTTAATTTATCGCATTTTATTTTATTGCAATTTAATTTATCGCATTTACTTTATTGCAATTTAATTTAAGCGATTTAATTTATTGCTATTTACTTTCTAGAATTTATTATTCAAGCAATTTACTTTATAGCACTTCTAATTTCAGTCATTTATCTTCAAGCGCCGTAATTGCAAAAAGTTTTTCAAAAACACATATCACACACAATTCACCCCCCTCTTGTGTTTGAAGTCACTTGTCAACAAGTGGCATCAGAGCTTAGCTCTTGTCTAAAGGGCTAAATCGCCTCAAGAGGTAACATGACTTCAAACGGTTTTAAAAATGAGGGCAATTCCACAAACAGACCCCCACTGTTCAATGGTGAAGGGTATGGTTATTGGAAGGAAAGGATGCAAATCTTTCTTGAGGCAGTAGACCTCGATGTTTGGGACGCTGTGGAAAATGGTCCATTTGTTCCCACTCATTCAGTTAATGATGCAGTGGTGAATAAACCAAGAAATCTTTGGACCGACGAGGAAAAGAAAAAGGTTCAATATAATTTGAAAGCTAGGAACATCATCACTGCAGCTCTAAGCTACGATGAGTTCTATAGGGTCTCAAATTGTAAGACCGCCAAGGAAATGTGGGACACCCTTCAATTGACCCATGAAGGTACTACCGAGGTCAAAAGGGCTCGAATGAACACATTAACCCATGAGTATGAGCTATTTAGGATGAAACAGGGTGAAAGCATACATGATATGCAAAAACGATTTACCCATATAATTAATTATCTTAGAGCTCTTGGGAAGTCCTTCAATAATGAAGATTTAATTAATAAGGTTCTTAGATGTTTAAATAGAAGTTGGCAACCTAAAGTTACAGCTATATCTGAATCTAGAGATCTATCTTCTATGTCTTTGGCAACTCTGTTTGGAAAATTGCAGGAACATGAGCTCGAACTAAATCGACTCATTGAGAATGAGGAAACCGATAAGAAAAAGAAAAGTATTGCTCTCAAAGCAAGTATCAATAAAACAGAAGAAGAAGACGACCTTGATGAATGTGATAGCCTCGATGAAAACGAGGAAAATATGAGCCTAATGGTTCGAAGGTTCAAAAAATTCATGAGACAGAAAGGCAAGGCAAAACAATTCTTCAATCCTCAAAAGAAAAATGAGGGGGAAGGAACTTCCTTCAATCCAAAATGCTACAACTGTGGCAAAAAGGGTCATATTAAACCTGACTGTCCTCAAGGCCAAAAGAAACATGAAAAATCAGATAAAAGGCCACAGAAGGATAGAAAAGCAAGAAGAGCTTATATTGCGTGGGATGAGAACGACATGGACTCCTCCGACGAATCGGATAATGAAGAAGCAAATTTATGTCTCATGGCCAACCATGAGGAAGATGAGGTAAACAATTTTGAGCTTGAAATTGATTTAACTTATGATGATTTACTTATTGCCTGTGCGGAGTTAAATGATGAAAATGTTAGACTGCGCAAAAGCATTTCTTCATCTAAGAAAAACATTTCTTCCTTTGAAACAAAAATAAGTATTTTGAACAACGAAATGGAAGCTCTTAAAGAAAAACAAGTCGTTCCAATCGAAACCTCCCCATGCACTTCTTGTGAAAACAAAAAGAATGAAGTTTTTAAATGTGATGAATGCAGCGTTTTGAAAAATAAAATCGAGGATTTACACAACACGCTTGCAAAATTTACTATGGGAAGAGATAATCTAAATGTTCTTTTAGGAAATCAAAAAGGTACTTATGACAAAGCTGGTTTGGGCTTTCGCCCGAAAATTCATGAAAAATCTTTCAAAAAATTCTTTTGTCCAAACAACACATCAAGTAGCCCCTTTGTCAAATGTTTTCACTGTGATAGGAAAGGACACACTGCTTCTATTTGCAATGTTAGGAAAAATAAAGAAGTGAATGGCATAAAGACATGGGTTCCAAAGGGCGTATTACCCAAAGCTAACTCTCAAGGACCCAAAATGATTTGGGTACCAAAGGTTAAAACTTGATTCTGTGTTGTAGGTGTGCTTGAAGGCCAAGAACTCTAATTGGTACCTTGACAGTGGTTGTTCAAAGCACATGACGGGAGACAAAACCAAGTTCTCCTCTATATCATCCAAAAAGGGTGGCTATGTTTTCTATGGTGACAACAATAAAGGTAGAATTCTTGGTATTGGTTCTATTGGTAGAAATCCTAATCCCATCATAGAAAATGTTTTGTATGTCGATGGCCTAAAACATAATTTACTAAGTATAAGCCAACTTTGTGATAAAGGTTTTGAGGTAGTGTTCAATTCGTCTAAATGTATGGTCATGGATTCTCATAACAAACAAACTAAATTAATTGGACAAAGAATTGGAAATATCTACATGGTTAACTTGGATGAATTACCTTCAAATGATGCATGCTGTCTTATTAGCAAAGAGGATGAAACATGGTTATGGCATAGGAGAATAGCTCACATTCACATGGATCATCTAAATAAGTTAGTTCGCAAGGACTTAGTAATTGGTCTACCAAAGATTCGTTTTGAAAAGAATAAGTTGTGTGACGCCTGTCAAAAGGGAAAACAAGTAAAGGCCTCTTTCAAATCTAAAAACGTTGTTTCAACAAATCGGCCTTTACAGCTTTTACATATGGACTTGTTTGGTCCATCTAGAACTATGAGCTTTGGTGGTAATTACTATGCGCTTGTTATTGTGGATGACTACTCTCGCTATACATGGACATTGTTTATTTCTCATAAAAATGATGCTTTTGCTGCCTTTCGGAAACTTGCTAAGGTTATTCAAAATGAAAAAGGTTTAAACATTGTATCTATCCGAAGTGATCATGGCGGTGAGTTCCAAAATGAGGCATTTGAGGCCTTTTGCACTGAAAATGGAATTGAGCATAATTTTTCCGCACCAAGAACTCCACAACAAAATGGAGTGGTGGAAAGGAAAAATCGGTCTCTCGAAGAGCTAGCGAGGACGATGCTCAATGAGACCAACCTTCCCAAGTATTTCTGGGCAGACGCGGTAAGTACCGCATGCTATGTCATGAATAGAGTCCTTATAAGACCTATTCTAAAACGAACGCCCTATGAAATTTACAAGGGAAGGAAGCCCAACATCTCTCACCTTCACGTATTCGGATGTAAGTGCTTTGTTTTAAATAATGGTAAAGATAACCTTGGCAAATTCGATGCTAAAGCTGATGAAGGTATCTTTCTTGGATACTCAGTTTCTAGTAAATCTTTTAGAATTTATAATAAAAGAACTATGACCATAGAAGAATCTGTGCATGTTTCTTTTGATGAGACTAACCCAAAATCTATGGTAGAAGAAAGTGTTGATGATCTTGCAGAACTTTTGGGAAATAACCACCTTGAGGAACAAATAAGTCAAGAGAAAAAGGATGAAGATCAACCACCTCTTAGTATCGATGATTCACCTCACTCAAATCTTCCAAGAGAATGGAGAACATCAAGACACCATCCTCTTGACAACATAATAGGTGATATTTCAAAAGGGGTAACAACTCGAAACTCTCTTAAACATGCATGTCATTACATGGCTTTCGTATCTCAAATTGAACCTAAAGATATTGATGATGCTATCATTGATGAACATTGGACTCTTGCCATGCAAGAAGAGTTGAACCAATTTGAAAGAAACAATGTTTGGGAACTTGTTCCCAAACCTAAGGATCAGTTAGTCATTGGGACTAAATGGGTCTTTCGTAACAAGCTTGATGAAAACGGTATAATTGTTAGGAATAAAGCTAGGCTTGTCGCTAAAGGATATAATCAACAAGAGGGCATAGATTTCGATGAAACCTATGCTCCAGTGGCTAGATTAGAAGCCATCCGCATGCTTCTTGCATTTGCATGCATTATGGATTTCAAACTCTTTCAAATGGATGTAAAAAGTGCTTTTCTTAATGGTTATATTCAAGAAGAACTCTATGTGGACCAACCCCCTGGTTTTTCAAATTTCGAATTTCCTAATCATGTCTTCAAACCAAAAAGAAGCTCTATATGGTTTGAAACAAGCTCCTAGAGCTTGGTATGATCGTCTAAGCAAGTTTTTACTTGAAAATGATTTTGAAAGAGGAAAAGTGGACACCACTCTTTTTATCAAAAATAAAAAGCATGACATTTTACTTGTTCAAATTTATGTGGACGATATTATATTTGGTGCAACTAACGAATCTTTGTGTAAGGACTTTTCTAACATAATGCAAAATGAGTTTGAAATGTCAATGATGGGCGAGCTCAACTACTTCCTTGGGCTTCAAATCAAGCAATCAAAATAAGGAATATTCATAAATCAAGCAAAATATTGCAAGGAGCTACTCAAGAAATTTGGAATGAACAATGCCAAAGAAATATCCACACCAATGAGCACCTCTTGCTACCTTGATAAAGATGAGGAAAGTAAGTCGGTTGAAGTAAGTAAGTATAGAGGTATGATAGGTTCACTTCTTTATCTTACAGCAAGTCGCCCCGATATAATGTTTAGTGTTTGCATGTGTGCACGTTTTCAATCTAACCCTAAGGAATCACATCTCACAGCGGTAAAACGCATTATGAGATATCTCATTGGCACACAAAATATGGGTTTATGGTACCCTAAAGGTGCTGATTGCACTTTAATTGGGTACTCGGATTCAGATTTTGCGGGATGCAAAATGGATCGAAAAAGCACCAGTGGGACTTGTCACTTGTTAGGAAACGCATTAGTTTCCTGGCATAGTAAGAAGCAAGCCAGTGTGGCTTTGTCCACTGCCGAAGCGGAATACGTAGCGGCAGGTAGTTGTTGTGCCCAAATAATTTGGATGAAGCAACAGTTAAATGACTATGGAATAAATCTTAGAACTGTTCCAATTAAATGTGACAACACAAGTGCCATAAACCTCACTAAAAATCCGGTTTATCACTCTCGAACCAAGCACATTGAAATTAGGCATCACTTCATAAGAGATCATGTACAAAAAGGTGATTGCATGATTGAGTTTGTGGAAACATCTAAGCAACTCGCAGACATTTTTACTAAACCACTGCCTAAAGAAAATTTCTTCTTCATAAGAACGGAATTAGGTATTCTTAATGAATCATGCATTGAATGAAATATCTTATGTGCATCATACTATTTTTTTTCCCTTGTTATCCCTAACTTGTGTGTTGAAGTGTGTAAACAGGATACATGCTCTATGTGCTAAAATTCAAATTTCTTTAGCCACAATCGATTATAGCATAGGCATAATCCATTTTTCACAAGTCAGAGGACCAGGAATCGATTACAGTAATCGATTACAATTGAAAGGGGGAGAAAAAGAACAATAGTCAGACGCACCATAATCGATTAGACTAATCGATTATAAATGCAAGAACAAGAAAGGAGAATCGATTAAATAATCGATTATATATTCATCTCAACCATCTCAAATAACCGATTAGATAATCGATTATTAGAAGACCCAGACTATAATCGATTACATAATCGATTTCGAGAATACCAAAAGTTGCCACTAAAGGAATAATCGATTATGAGGCACTCAATAATCGATTATGGGTAATGGATGAGCGCATCAGGAGCCAACACGGTAAGACATAATCGATTATGCTCACTTACATAATCGATTAAAAGGTCAGTAACGTTCAATTTGGTCATTTTGGACTGTTTCTAACTTTCCTGAATATATGCCTTGCTCTTGTTTGCACTTTTCCCGCCTTTTTTGATAATGCCAAAAGGGGGAGAGTTATATGATTGCATAGTTCAGGGAGAGTTTGCATGCTTTAGGGGGAGTTGCTATTTTATCTGTGCATTAACTCTGATTTCTTAAAATTCAAATACTCTATCTCGTCATTAGAGCAAATCCCTCCTTGAGATGTTTGTCATCATCAAAAAGGGGGAGAATGTGAATATATGCCTTGACAGGATTAATCTAGTTTTTGATGATTGACAAAAGGAACCAGAAAGTCAAGTATACAAAAAGCGGAAAAGAAGATCAAGGAGATCAAGTGCTTCAAGACTGGGTTATGGGAATTTTTATTTCTTGTAATCGGTGTTTATTAGGATCTTTTTGTAAGTGGTAGTAAAGCTCTCAATCTAAAATCAATCACACACACACACATAAAATAAACTTAATAGGCTTCAAGCGATCTAATTGGATAAAATCAATTAAACAGTTTAAGTTTAATATCAGATGGTTTTTAATGATAATAATCGATTACAAATTTATCATAATCGATTATCATATATCTGAAAAGCGTTTCCCAAAAACAGTGAAGAATTAATCGATTAACATAATCGATTATATACATAATCGATTGAATAATCGATTTTAGACATAATCGATTGAATAATCGATTATGCCTTTATGCGTGTAAGTGAGCTTCAAAACAGAAAATCCATAATCGATTATCATAATCGATTATGATGCGACTGCCTCTCCAGCGTGTTTTCTAAAAATAATCAGATAATCGATTATGGAATTGCAATAATCGATTATGACGTGATTAGCTTGTTTTTTAAATGGGCTTAACCTAATTCCTATGGGCTTAAGAATTTTTCTATAAATAGGAATGCCAAGGCAACTCTAAAATACACGAATCCTATTGCGCTCTGAAACTCTGTTTATTTTATTACTTACTCTCACATATTCACTCTTGATTATTTTTTTTGAATAGAGAGCTTTACATATCATATAGTTTGAATTGTACTTTGACCTTCAATTTGTAATCTTTATCTGCACTACTTGAGTGCTACATTCTTCTTCTACTTCTTCTTGTTCTTGGGTGTGAATCCCTTTTTCTTTAAAGAGAAACAATATCTCTTGAACTTGAGGCTCTTGCACAAAGGGAGGTGATATCCCATTATTTTGTGTGGAGAGTGCTCTTGGTTTGTAAAGGTTTCTAGTTGCACCTGATTTAAAAGCTAGTTATTGAGTGAAAACCCTTGGTGTTTGACCTTGGGGACTGGACGTAGGCCACAGGGTATTTAGTGGCCGAACCAGGATAAATCTGCGGCTCTCTCTCTATCTTTTCATTATTGTCTTCTACCTTACAGAAATTTAATTTATCGCATTTATTTTATTGCAATTTAATTTATCGCAATTTATTTTATTGCAATTTAATTTATCGCATTTACTTTATTGCAATTTAATTTAAGCGATTTAATTTATTGCTATTTACTTTCTAGAATTTATTATTCAAGCAATTTACTTTATAGCGCTTCTAATTTCAGTCATTTATCTTCAAGCGCCGTAATTGCAAAAAGTTTTTCAAAAACACATATCACACACAATTCACCCCCCTCTTGTGTTTGAAGTCACTTGTCAACATGGATACTAGCTTTAATCAGACACCGGTTTCATCCAATATATGGTCATCATACCCTACAAAGATATGACAATCCGGGACAACATCACATCATCAACTTACGGATGCAATTTGACAAAGATAGAGATCGATTTTGCTCTTGGCCTCTGCACGAAAACTGCAGATATTTCTCTGAGCGATACAACGATACCATAATTGATGCATTTGAACACCATAAACTCCAGAAATTGTCAGCAAACGCTTGCATGTTCTGATTGTCACGAACAGTATCACATCTCAAACTTGAATGAAGAATTTCACTCAGATAAAGATTGATTCAGATCTCGACTTCTTCAAGAATCATGTAGGTATTTCTCTTATCTTTCTAACTAAACCAAGATTACTTCATTTCGACGAGCGTACCTAAAAATACAACGTTTCAAACGCTTGATTGTCATCAACAGGCGCTTGACTTCAATCTTCAGTGTTTTTGCTTTTGCAGCTTTTGTACTTTTGCCTTTGTTTAGGCTTTTATAGTCTTTCTTCTGTTATCTTCTTGTGTTGCAATACTCGATGCTTTAGAATTTTATTGAAAAGTGTACCTCATTTTCTGGTCATGCTTGGACTTTGAATATCATAATACTTCATTCAATATTACATCTTCAGCCATCATAATGTACGACATTCCGAGTAGATGTTTGATTAACTTCACTGTACGCTTCTTAAAAGAGTTAAGGCGCTTGGTTATCCACTGGCCACATTCACAAGGCTGTTTAACTAGTAGCATTCTGACCAGTTAGCGTATTATGCTTCTTTGACCCAGTTACTGGCCGAATTTGGATTCGATGTCTTCACGAAACTTGTTGATATGAGCCCACTAAGGAACATGGACCAAGAAGCACTACAAAGACTTGGTGGTCCTATGGCAAGAGCAAGAGCTAAGAAAGCCCAAGATGTTTTAAATCAAATGGTGGATCTTTTAATGGACACAAGCCCAATTGCAAGTCAAGAAGGAATGGAGCCCAAGTTGGTGACTTATCTTAGTCAAATAGAAGGCCCATAATGATGACAAGGGGGTGTGAACTTGCTTCATTTAGTTGTTTGTTTATTTTCAATTCAATAAGTGTAATGAGTTATGTGAGTGGATCCAATTTGGCATTCTCTATTAGTGGGCTACACTAAGAGTTGCATGAAGGTCTAGCCCATATTTCCTATGTTGCTACACGTGATTAGAGGGTCTTGGGGAGGGAATCTTTAGCTTGCATGCTATAAGAAACTCCTCATTAAGTTGAGTGAATAAATTGTAAGTTATGGGTGTTACACTTTTAATTTGAAAAGCAAAGTGTAACAACCCATAATAAAGGGAGTGTAGGCGTGAATAATGAGTGTCTTGGGGCTGAATTCAATTGCTTGATGGTGAGTTATGAGTGTTTGATGGCTGCCTTCAATTATTTGGGTGTTACACTTTTAATTTGACAAACAAAGTGTAACCACCCATGAAGAGAGAGTGGTAGGCGTGCATGATGAGGGTTGGGGCTGACTTGATTTGTGTTAGTGGTCATTTAAGTTAGGATTTAGGCCATTCAAAGTGGGGGTTATGCCTTGTCTTTGGATGCCAAGAGTTGGATGACTATTATATGTATTAGACCCCAAACAACATGAATGACAACTTGGATGTTGAATTTGGATTAATTCCATTTGTGAGAATTGCTTCTCCTAGGTTCTTGGTTGAACCAAACTTAGTTCTTATCAGGAATCCAAGATTCTTGTGGCGAACATCACTTGGCTTATCAAACCTTCTTGGTTTGTGGCGCCTCATCATTTCTTTCTTCACCATTTTCTAGTTTTCTTCACTTTTATGTTGCTACAATTTGTTCATTAAGAAGAACACGAAATTTACTTATTTTGAATTCAACCAAACGATCGTCAAAAGGCAACCACACCATTTGATCGATCCGGAGGCTTACTTGGAGTGGGAGCTAAAGATAGAACAAGTCTTCGATTGTAATTCTTACAATGAAGGCAAGAAGGTGAAAGTAGCCGCCCTTGAGTTCAAAGAGTATGCCCTTGTGTGGTGGGACCAATTACAAAAAGAGAGGAGGAGACTTGGAGGGGAGCCTATAGACACTTGGGAGGAGATGAAGTATGTCATGAGGAAGAGGTTTGTCCCAAATCATTACCAAAGGGACATTCACAACAAATTGCAAAGACTTACCCAAGGGACCAAGAGTGTAGATGAATATTTCAAGGAGATGGAGTTGGCCTTACTTAGATCCAATTTTCAAGAAGATAGGGAGGCTACCATGGCAAGATTCTTCCATGGCTTGAATAAAGATATTCAAGACATAGTGGAATTACAAAATTATGTGGAGCTTGAGGATTTGGTGCAACAAGCAATCAAGGTGGAGCAACAAATTAAGAGGAGGAAGTTCAAATATTCTTCTTCTTCTTTTTCAAAATTTCCATCATCAAAATCTCCTTTATCTCGAAATCAAGTTAGTGATTATCAAATAAAAATGAGAGAAAAGAGAGAGCAAGAGAGAAAAGAAAGAGAGAGTGAAACGGAGAATGTTTTAAAAGTGAAAAAAAGTGAGAAAAATAGAGAGGAAAAAGAGTGTAAAGAGAACTATCTTGCAACAAAAAGTGAGGTGAAGAGTGCTTTGAGTTCAAGGCATTCCCTATACATGCTCTATTGTAGGGAATTTTTTTTAAATTCTAACATTCCTAATGATCACTATTTGTCTAGTGGTGTCAAAAATCTTTTGCAGGAATTTGGTGATGTGTTTCCAAAGGTTCCTCAAAAGGATGCTTGCAAGGTTATTTTGGGTCTTGAAGAAGTTGAATCAAGTGAAACACTTATTGGTTTAAACCTTTGCATATTTAAGCCTTCCACTTCTTTAATTGATATGTTTCTTGTTAAATTGTTTGGGAAGTGCTTTCCTCCTATGCTTGCTAGATTTGGAAATTTGCATGTTAAAATGCCTAATATGTGTTATCTCCATAAATCCGGTTTAGGTGTTAAAACCGTAAGGCATGATGTGTTTAATACAAAATATTCTTCTACCCTTGATTTGAGAATTAGGAGCCAAGACTTACATGAATTCCTTGAGAAGTGTGTTGTTGTGCTTTCTAATGATCACTTGGTTCAAGACAACAATTTTGAAGGTTGTTTTGGATTTCTAAGAGAAAGCTTGTTTGCTAACATGGCCACTTACTCTTTTGTCCAAAATAAAGTTAGCATTTTGAGGTTTGTTATGAGCACTAAAGGTTTGCATGTGGCATTAATTGATGGGTTCACTACTACACCCCTTCTTACTCTACCTATTCTTGTGAATTCTTCTAAGCTTCCATATGATGCTCCTAATGTGTTTGAGGGGCTTGTTTTGTCTCAAAAAGAGCCGTACTTTGTTTGTGATGAGGAGAATATTAATGAGGTTCAATTTGCCTTGGAGTCTTTGCAAAGACAAAGTACTTTCTCTTTTGTCACCAAGATCAAGCCTAGGAAGGTACATTTGGTCATATATGTCAACTCATGGAGGTATAACTTTGTGCTTACCTTTAAAATTCCCTACCTTGGCTATAAATGTGTTGGGATGTTGATTGTACAAGATGAACATGTTTGTCACCTACTTGCTACAATGGGTGATTTCTCTCAATTTCCATTTGACCCCGGTGGAAGGGTTGACATTGTTCTTCAAGTAATTGACTTTCATTTTTTTTCTTCATGTAGGATATGAAGGAGGTGAATTCGAGGTCGAATTCATTTAAAGAAGGAGGGTATGATATGAGCCCACTAAGGAACATGGACCAAGAAGCACTACAAAGACTTGGTGGTCCTATGGCAAGAGCAAGAGCTAAGAAAGCCCAAGATGTTTTAAATCAAATGGTGGATCTTTTAATGGACACAAGCCCAATTGCAAGTCAAGAAGGAATGGAGCCCAAGTTGGTGACTTATCTTAGTCAAATAGAAGGCCCATAATGATGACAAGGGGGTGTGAACTTGCTTCATTTAGTTGTTTGTTTATTTTCAATTCAATAAGTGTAATGAGTTATGTGAGTGGATCCAATTTGGCATTCTCTATTAGTGGGCTACACTAAGAGTTGCATGAAGGTCTAGCCCATATTTCCTATGTTGCTACACGTGATTAGAGGGTCTTGGGGAGGGAATCTTTAGCTTGCATGCTATAAGAAACTCCTCATTAAGTTGAGTGAATAAATTGTAAGTTATGGGTGTTACACTTTTAATTTGAAAAGCAAAGTGTAACAACCCATAATAAAGGGAGTGTAGGCGTGAATAATGAGTGTCTTGGGGCTGAATTCAATTGCTTGATGGTGAGTTATGAGTGTTTGATGGCTGCCTTCAATTATTTGGGTGTTACACTTTTAATTTGACAAACAAAGTGTAACCACCCATGAAGAGAGAGTGGTAGGCGTGCATGATGAGGGTTGGGGCTGACTTGATTTGTGTTAGTGGTCATTTAAGTTAGGATTTAGGCCATTCAAAGTGGGGGTTATGCCTTGTCTTTGGATGCCAAGAGTTGGATGACTATTATATGTATTAGACCCCAAACAACATGAATGACAACTTGGATGTTGAATTTGGATTAATTCCATTTGTGAGAATTGCTTCTCCTAGGTTCTTGGTTGAACCAAACTTAGTTCTTATCAGGAATCCAAGATTCTTGTGGCGAACATCACTTGGCTTATCAAACCTTCTTGGTTTGTGGCGCCTCATCATTTCTTTCTTCACCATTTTCTAGTTTTCTTCACTTTTATGTTGCTACAATTTGTTCATTAAGAAGAACACGAAATTTACTTATTTTGAATTCAACCAAACGATCGTCAAAAGGCAACCACACCATTTGGTTGTCATCACTTGTATATATGGATATTAGCTTTAATCAGACCCCAGTTTCATCCAATTCGGACAACTACAGCTCAATATATGGCCATCAGATGGTACAAAGGTATGATTGCCAGGAACAACATCACATCACCAACTTACGGATGCAATTTGACAAAGATAGAGATCGATTTCGTTCTCGACCTCTACAACAAAATCGCAGATATTTCTCGGAGCCTTCCAACGATACCAAGATCTATGCATTTGAACACCTTAAGCTCCAGAAATTGTCAGCAGATGCTTGCATGTTCTGATTGTCACGAACAGTATCACATCTCGAGTTTGAATAAAGAATTTACCTCGGATAAATATTGATTCAGATCTCGACTTCTTCAGGAATCATGTAGGCATTTTCTCTTATCTTTCTAACCAAACCATGATCACTTCATTTGGACGAGCGTAACTCAAAATACGACGTTTCAAACGCTTGATTGTCGGCAACAGGCGCTTGACTTGCTTTTGTACTTTTCTCTTTGTTCACGCTTGTCTAGTCTTTCTTCTAATAGGGTTGCTAAAAATTTTGTCTTCTTCTGTTATAGTACTTGCTGCTTCAGAACTTTGTTGAAAACGGTACCTCATTTTCTGGTCAAGCTTGGACTTCGAATATCTTAATACTTCATTCAAAAATACATCTTCAACCTTCATAATATTCTGCATTCCGAGTAGATGCTTGATTAGCTTCACTGGACGCTTCTTAAACGAGTTAAGGCGCTTGGTTATCCACTAGGCGCATTCACAAGGCTATTTAATTAGTAGCATTCTGACCAGTTAGCGTATTATGCTTCTTTGACCCTGTTACAGGCCAAATTAGGATTCGATGTCTTCATGAAACTTGTATATATGGATATTAGCTTTAATCAGACACTGGTTTCATCCAATTCGGACAACTACAGCTCAATATATGGCCATCAGACACTACAAAGATATGACTATCAGGAACAACATCACGTCACCAACTTACCGATGCAATTTGACAAAAATAGAGATCGATTTCGCTCTTGACCTCTACATGGAAATTGAAGATATTTCTCTGAGCCTTGCAACGATACCAAGATCGATGCTTTTGAATAGCTAAAGCTCAAGAAATTGTCAGCAGACGCTTGCATGTTCTGACTGTCACGAGCAGTATCACATCTCAAACTTGAATAAAGAATTTCACCCAGATAAAGATTGATTCAGATCTCGACTTCTTCCGGAATCTTGTAGGTATTTTTATTATCTTTATATCCAAACCAAGATCACTTCAGTTGGATGAGCGTACCTCAAAATATGACATTTGAAACACTTGATTGTCGGCAACAGGCGCTTGACTTCAATCTTCAGTGTTTTTGCTTTTGCCGCTTTTGTACTTTTGTCTTTGTTCACGCTTTTCTAGTCTTTATTTTGTTTGGGTTGCTAAAAATTTTGTCTTCTTCTTTTACAGTACTGGATGCTACAGAATTTTATTGAAAAGGGTACCTCATTTTCTAGTCAGGCATGGACTTTGAATATCTTAATACTTCATTCAAAATTACTTCTTCAGCCATCATAATGATCTGCATTCCGAGTAGACGCTTGATTAGCTTCACTGTACGCTTCTTAAATGAATTAAGGCGATTGGTTATCCACTAGACCCTGTTACTGGCCGCATTAGAATTCAATGTCTTCATGAAACTTGTATATATGGATATTAGCTTTAATCGGAAAACGGTTTCATCCAATTCCGAAAACTAAAGCTCAATATATGGTGATCAGACCCAACAAAGGTATGACGGTCAGGAACAACATCACGTCATCAACTTACGGATGCAATTTGACAAAGATAGAGATCGATTTTGCTATTGACCTCTTGATGCAAATCAAGAATGATGTCCAATTTAAGGCCAAATTGATTTTTGATGAAACTTTATTTTCATTAATGATGAACACGTCTACTTGTTTTGGCTGTATCTTGCGCTACAGATCTCCGATTGATGCATTCTTTAGTGCGTTAGAAAGCTAAGGAAATTATCTACGAATAGTATTTCAATCCTCTTGACCAGATTCGGCTTCTATCATGGTGAAAAATGGGCTGGAAGTTAAGCACAAAATTCTGGACGGATTTGACCCTTTTGTTTTAGGCTTATATTTAGTTTTTATTTCAATATGATGTGGGGGTCGAATTTTATGACAAGAAAGGAGGTTAACTTTTGGCTTGCATGCCTTGTTAACTCCTTGGTAGGTTATGGAATCTTGGCCACTTATTGGAGAGTCATTATGTGGTGGTTATGAAGTTAATAGCCACTCATTAGTGATTTCTTTATTTGGTGGTTTTGGTTTCATTTTTCTTTTACTAGCTTTAGTGGGTTATTTTCTATTTTTATGAGGGAGTTAGTTCACTTTATGGTGACATTTTGTTTGCATCTTCATGCAATCACCCTACTCTATATGTAAGTCAAAGTTGATGAATGAAAAGCACTTTTGGTTGTTGTCAATTTGGCTAAGTCCATTTGGAGAGTGCATAGTCTCTCATAGGTTCTTCATTGAGCCAACCCCCTTTGATCTTATCAAGAGTCCAAGACTTTTGTGGCGATCCTCACCTTGGCTTATCAATTCCCCTTGGAATTGTGGCGCCTACCTTCCATTCCTTATCTGGGCCATTTATTTTGTATTCTTCTTGTTTGAATTTTGATTGTCACTCAAGGATAGATCCGAATTTTTATATGTTCCATCTTGGATCATATCATTTGGTAATCAGAGCTTAGGTTCTTTGTCAGGTGTTATCTATCCTTTTCAATTTTGTCTTTGTATTTTTGTTCAAATCAGAAAAAAAAAAATTTGAAGTTTCAATTTTTTTTATTTTGTGGTTGTATATCATGGAAGTCATGAAAAGGAAGAGTACTGTCTATACTTTATGCTATGTGAAGGATAAGATATATAGGTTGGACATTGATAGAAAGTATTGGATCAATATGGTCAGTACAATCATGGTGGAGAAGTTAGGACTTCCTGTTTTAGAGCATCCTGACCCTTATAGGCTTGAAAGTCTCGAGGATCCGGAATTTAAAGATATGGGTGCTGTGATGGTGACCAAACAAGTAATAGTTTCGTTTAAATTCGAGGGTAATGAAGATGAGGTACTATGTGATGTGGTGCCTACCAAAACAAGGCACTTGCTACTTGGGCGTCCATGGAGGCATCAACAACAAGCAAGTCGTGTTGAAGAGAAAGAAAGAATGAGAGCAAAAAAAGAAAATGAGGTGAAAAAAGATAACTTGAATGCTTGTTTTGATGCTATTCCTAATTCTTTGCCTAGTTGTGTTGATTCTCTTTTGAAGGAAATTGAGTTTGTTCCTCCAAAGGAAGTTTGCAAGACATTCAATGAAATTGAAGATGTGATTGCAAAGGAGGCTTGCAAGACATTCAATGAAATTGAAGATGTTATTCCAAAGGATGCTTTCAAGTATATCAATGAAATTGAAGATGCGATTCTAAAGGAAGCTTGCAAGACGACCAATGAAATTAAAGATTTAATCCCAAAGGAAGTACCCCATGGTTTGGGAACTCGCATGGTTTCCCAAAAGTACGGTGTTCATTTGGTTCATCATAATAACTTTGAGGAATGTGCTGGGATGTTGATTGTACAAGATGGAAATGTATTCCACCTACTTGCTACATTTGATGATTTCTATCAATTTCCATTTGACCCAGGAGGATTAAGATGATTCCTTAAGGCCGTAAATTTGAGGTCGAATTCTCTTCAAGAGGGAGGGAATGATGCAAACCAAGAATGATGTCCAATTTAAGGCCAAATTGATTTTTGATGAAACTTTATTTTCATTAAAGATGAACATGTCTACTTGTTTTGGCTGTATCTCACGCTAAGGATCTCCGATTGATGCATTCTTTAGTGCGTTAGAAAGCTAAGGGAATTATCTACGAATAGTATTTCAATCTTCTTGACCGGTTTCGGCTTCTATCATGGTGAAAAACAGCCTGGAAGTTAAGAACGAAATTCTGGATGGATTTGACCCTTTTGTTTTAGGCTTGTATTTAGTTTTTATTTCAATATGATGTGGGGGTCGAATTTTATGACAAGAAAGGAGGTTAACTTTTGGCTTGCATGCCTTGTTAACTCCTTGGTAGGTTATGGAATCTTGGCCACTTATTGGAGAGTCATTATGTGGTGGTTATGAAGTTAATAGCCACTCATTAGTGATTTCTTTATTTGGTGGTTTTGGTTTCATTTTTCTTTTACTAGCTTTAGTGGGTTATTTTCTATTTTTATGAGGGAGTTAGTTCACTTTATGGTGACATTTTGTTTGCATCTTCATGCAATCACCCTACTCTATATGTAAGTCAAAGTTGATGAATGAAAAGCACTTTTGGTTGTTGTCAATTTGGCTAAGTCCATTTGGAGAGTGCATAGTCTCTCATAGGTTCTTCATTGAGCCAACCCCCTTTGATCTTATCAAGAGTCCAAGACTTTTGTGGCGATCCTCACCTTGGCTTATCAATTCCCCTTGGAATTGTGGCGCCTACCTTCCATTCCTTATCTGGGCCATTTATTTTGTATTCTTCTTGTTTGAATTTTGATTGTCACTCAAGGATAGATCCGAATTTTTATATGTTCCATCTTGGATCATATCACCTCTGCATGAAAACTGCAGATATTTCTCTAAGCCTTCCAGCCATACCAAGATCGATGCATTTGAACACCTAAAGCTCAAGAAATTGTCAGCAATCGCTTGTATGTTCTGATTGTCACGAACAGTATCACATCTCAAGCTTGAATGAAGAATTTCACTCAGATAAAGATTGATTCAGATCTCGACTTCTTTAGGAATCATGTAGGTATTTCTCTTATCTTTCTAAACAAACCAAGATCACTTCATTTGGACGGGCATACCTCAAAATATGACGTTTCAAACGCTTGATTGTCGGCAATGGACGCTTGACTGTAATCTTCAATGTTTTTGCTTTTGCAACTTTTGTACTTTTGTCTTTTTTCACGCCTTTCTAGCGTTAGGGTTGCTAAAAATTGTGTCTTTTTCTATTACAAAACTTGATGCTTCAGAACTTTATTGAAAAGGGTACCTCATTTTCTGGTCAAGCTTGGACTTTGAATATCTTAATACTTCATTCAAAATTACATCTTCAGCCATCATAATGTTCTGCATTCCGAGTAGACGCTTGATTAGTTTCACTGGACACTTCTTAAATGAGTTAAGGCGCGAGGTTATCCAATAGGTACATTCACAAGGTTATTTCAGTCGTAGCATTCTGACCAGGTAGCGTATTATGCTTCTTTCACCCTGTTACAGGCCGAATTAGGATTCGATATCTTCATGAAAGTAGTATCTATGGATATTAGATTTAATCAGACCCCAGTTTCATCAAATTCTGACTACTACAGCTCAATATATGGTCATTAGACCCTACAAAGGTATGACAGTTAGGAACAACATCATTTCACCAACTTACGGATGCAATTTGATAATTATAGAGATCGATTTCGCTCTTGACCTCTGCTTGAAAATTGCAGATATTTCTCTGAGCCTTCCAACGATACCATGATCGATGCATTTGAGCACCTTAAGCTCCAGAAATTGTCAGCTGACACTTGCATGTTCAGATTTTCACGAACAGTATCCGATCTCAAGTTTGAATAAAGAATTTAACTCAGATAAAGATTGATTCAGATCTCAACTTCTTCAGGAATCATGTAGGTATTTCTCTTATCATTCTAAACAAACCAGGATCACTTCATTTGGACTAGCATACCTCAAAATACGACGTTTCAAATGCTTGATTGTCAGCAACAAGCACTTGACTTGCTTTTGTACTTTTCTCATTGTTCACGATTTTCTAGTCTTTCTTCTATTAGGGTTGCTAAAAATTTTATCTTTTTCTGTTATAGTACTTGCTGCCTCAGAACTTTATTGAAAAGGGTACCTCATTTTATAGTCAAGCTTGGACTTTCAATATCTTAATATTTCATTAAAAATTGCTTCTTCAACCGTCATAATGTTCTGCATTCTGAGTTGACGCTTGATTGGGCACCGGTTTAATCAGACACCGGTTTCATCCAATTCGGAAAACTAAAGCTCTATATATGGTCATTGGGCCCTACGAAGGTATGACAGTCAAGAACAACATCACGTCATCAACTTACGGATGCAATTTGACAAAGATAGAGATCGATTTTGCTCTTGACCTCAGCATGAAAATTGCAGATATTTCTTTGAGCCATCCAACGATACCAAGATCGATGCATTTGAACACCATAAGCTCTAGAAATTGTCAGCAGACGCTTTCATGTTCTGATTGTCATGAACAGTATCACATCTCTAGCTTGAATAAAGAATTTCACTCAGATAAAGATTGATTCGTATCTCGACTTCTTCAGGAATCATGTAGGTATTTCTCTTATCTTTCTATCCAAACCAAGATCACTTCATTTCGACGAGCGTACCTAAAAAGACAATGTTTCAAACGCTTGATTGTCGTCAATAGGCATTTGACTTCAATCTTCGGTGTTTTTGCTTTTGCAGCTTTTGTACTTTTGCCTTTGTGCAGGATTTTCTAGTCTTTCTTCTGTTAGGGTTGCTAAAAATTTTATCTTCTTCTGTTACAGTACTTGATGCTTCAGAATTTTATTGAAAAGTGCACCTCATTTTCTGGTCATGCTTGGACTTTGAATATCTTAATACTTCATTCAAAATTACATCTTCAGCCATCAAAATGTTCTGCATTCCGAGTAGATGTTTGATTAACTTCACTGTACGCTTCTTAAACGAGTTAAGGTGCTTGGTTATCCACTGGGCACATTCACAATGCTGTTTAACTAGTAGCATTCTGACCAGTTAGCGTATTATGCTTCTTTGACCCTGTTACGGGCCGAATTAGGATTCGATGTCTTCATGAAACTTGTATATATGAATATTAGCTTTAATCAGACACTGTTTCATCCAATTCGAAAAACTAAAGCTCAATATATGGTCATCAGATCCTACAAAGGTATGACGGTTAGGAACAACATCACGTCACCAACTTACGGATGCAATTTGACGAACATAGAGAACGATTTCGCTCTTGACCTTTCATGAAAACTACAGATATTTCTCTGAGTTGTCTAACGATACCAAGATCGATGCATTTGAACACCTTAAGCTCCAGAAATTTTCAGCAGACGCTTGCATGTTCTGATTGTCATGAACAGTATCACATATCAAGCTCGAATAAAGAATTTCACTCAGATAAAGATTGATTCAGATCTAAACTTCTTCAGGAATCATGTAGGTATTTCTCTTATCTTTCTAAAACCAAGATCACTTTATTTCGATGAGCGTACCTAAAAATACGACATTTCAAATGCTTGATTGTCGGCAACAGGCGCTGGCCTGCACTAATGCTTTGTACTTTTGATTTTTCAGCTTTTGTAATTTTGTCTTTGTTCATGCTTTTCAAGTCTTTCTTCTGTAAGGTAAAATTTTTTTCTTCTTCTGTTACAGTGCTAATGCTTCAAAACTATATGGAAAAGGGTACCTCATTTTCCGGTCAAGCATGGACTTTGAATATCCTAATACTTCATTCAAAATTACATCTTCGGCCATCATAATGTTCTACATTCCGAGTAGATGCTTGATTAGATTCACTAGATGCTTCTTAAAAGAGTTAAGGCGTTTGGTTATCCACTGGGCACATTCACAAGGCTGTTTAACTAGTAGCATTCTGACCAGTTAGCGTATTATGCTTCTTTGACCCTGTTACAGGCCGAAATAGGATTCCATGTCTTCAGGAAACTTGTATATATGGATATTAGCTTTAATCGGAAACCGGTTTCGTACAATTCGGACAAATACAGCTCAATATATGGCCATCAGACACTGCAAAGATATGACTATCAGGAAGAACATCACGTCACTAACTTATCGATGCAATTTGACAAAAATTGAGATTGATTTCGCTCTTGACCTCTGCATGAAAATTGAAGATATTTCTCTTATCCTTGCAACTATATCAAGATTGATGCATTTGAACAGCTAAAGCCCAAGAAATTGTCAGCAGACGGTTGCATGTTCTGATTGTCACGAGCAGTATCACATGTCAAGCTTGAATAAA
This sequence comes from Ammopiptanthus mongolicus, assembly GCA_039655645.1. NCBI lineage: Eukaryota > Viridiplantae > Streptophyta > Magnoliopsida > Fabales > Fabaceae > Ammopiptanthus > Ammopiptanthus mongolicus. Next base: position 53,872,044 of record CM077347.1, read on the forward strand.
GAATTTCACCCAGATAAAGATTGATTCGTATCTCGACTTCTTTCGGAATCATGTAGGTATTTCTCTTACCTTTCTAACCAAACTAGGATCACTTCATTTGGATGAGCGTACCTCAAAATACGACATTTCCAACACTTGATTGTCGACAATAGGCGCTTGACTTCAATCTTCAGTGTTTTTGCAGCTTTTGTACTTTTGTCTTTGTTAACGCTTTTCTAGTCTTTCTTTTGTTTGGGTTGCTAAAAATTTTGTCTTCTTCTTTTACAGTACTAGATGCTACAGAATTTTATTGAAAAGGGTACCTCATTTTCTGATCAAGCTTGGACTTTGAATATCTTAATACTTCATTCAAAATTACTTCTTCAGCCATCATAATGATCTGCATTCCGAGTAGGCGCTTGATTAGCTTCACTGGACTCTTCTTAAATGATTTAAGGCACTTGGTTATCCACTGGACAGCTTCACAAGGCTGTTTAACTCTAGCATTCTGACCAGTTAGCGTATTATGCTTCTGTGTCCCTGTTACTGGCCGCATTAGAATTCTATGTCTTCATGAAACTTGTATATATGGATATTAGCTTAAATCGAAAAATGGTTTCATACAATTCGGACAACTACAGCTTAATATATGGCCATCAGACACTACAAAGGTATGATTGTCAGAAACTACATCACGTCACCAACTTACCGATGCAATTTGACAAAAATAGAGATCGATTTCGCTCCTGACCTCTGCATGAAAATTGCAGATATTTCTCTGAGCCTTCCAACGATACCAAGATCGATGCATTTGAACAAACAAAGCTCAAGAAATTGTCAGCAAACGCTTGCATGTTCTGATTGTCATGAACAGTATCACATTTCAAGCTTGAATGAAGAATTTCACTCAGATAAAGATTGAGTCAGATCTCGACTTCTTCAGGAATCATTTAGGTATTTCTTTTATCTTTCTAACCAAACCAAGATCACTTCATTTGGACGAGCGTACCTCAAAATACGACGTTTCAAACGCTTGATTATCGGCAACGGGCGCTTGACTTCAATCTTCAATGTTTTTCCTTTTGCAGCTTTTGTACTTTTGTCTTTGTTCACGCCTTTCTAGCGTTAGGGTTGCTAAAATTTTTGTCTTCTTCTATTACAGCACTTGATGCTTTAGAACTTTATTGAAAAGGGTACCACATTTTCTGGTAAAGCTTGTACTTTGAATATCTTAACACTTCATTCAAACTTACTTCTCCAGCTATCATAGTGTTCCACATTCCGAGTAGACGCTTGATTAGCTTCACTGGACGCTTCTTAAATGAGTTAAGGTGCATGGTTATCCCTTGGGCACATTCACAATGTTGTTTAACTCGTAGCATTCTAACTAGTTAGCGTAGCATGCTTCTTTGACCCTGTTACTGGTCGCAATAGAATTCGATGTCTTCATGAAACTTGTATATATGGATATTTGCTTTAATCAGACACCGGTTTCATCCAATTTGAACAACTATGCTCAATATATGGCCATCAGACCGTATAAAGGTATGACAGTCAGGAACAACATCACGTCACCAATTTACGGATCCAATTTGGCAAAGACAGAGATCGATTTCGCTCTGGACCTCTGCATGAAAAATGCAGATATTTCTCTGAGCCTTCCAACGATACTAAGATCGATGCATTTGAATACCTTAATCTCCAGAAATTGTCAGCAGACGCTTGCATGTTCTGATTGTCACGAACAATATCACATCTCAAGCTTGAATATAGAATTTCACTCTGATAACGATTGATTCAGATCTCGACTTCTGCAGGAATCATGCAGGTATTTCTCTTATCTTTCTAACCAAACCAAGACTACTTCATTTGGACGAGCGTACCTCAAAATACGAGGTTTCAAATATTTTATTGTCGACAACAGGCGCATGACTTCAATCTTCAGTGTTTTTGCTTTTGTAGCTTTTGTACTTTTGCCTTTGTTCACGCTTTTCTAGTCTTTCTTCTGTTAGGGTTGCTAAAAATTTTATCTTCTTCTGTTACAGTACTTGATGCTTCAGAACTTTATAGAAAAGGGTACCTCATTTTCTGGTCAAGCTTGGACTTTGAATATCTAAATACTTCATTCAAAATTACTTCTTCAGCCATCATAATGTTCTGCATTCTGAGTAGACGCTTGATTAGCTTCACTGGCGCTTCTTAAATGAGTTGAGGCGCTAGGTTATCCAATAGGTACTTTCAGAAGGCTATTTAAGTCGTAGCATTCTGACTAGTTAGCGTATTATGCTTCTTTGACCCTGTTACAGGCCGAATTAGGATTCGATATCTGGATGAAACTTGTACATATGGATATTAGATTTAATCAGACACCGGTTTCATCTAATTCGGACTACTACAGCTCAACATATGGTCATCAGACCCTACAAAGGTATGACAGTCAGAAACAATATCATTTTACCAACTTACAGATTATAGATATCGATTTCGCTCTTGACCTCTGCTTGAAAATTGCAGATATTTCTCTGAGCCTTCCAACGATACCATGATCGATGCTTTTGAGCACCTTAAGCTCCAGAAATTGTCAGCGTACACTTGCATGTTCTAATTTTCACGAACAGTATCTCATCTCAAGTTTGAATAAAGAATTTCACACAAATAAAGATGGATTCAGATCTCGACTTCTTCAGGAATCATGTAGGTATTTCTCTTATCTTTCTAACCAAACCAAGATCACTTCATTTGGACGAGCATACCTCAAAATACGACGTTTCACACGCTTGATTGTCGGCAACTGGCGCTTGACTTTAATCTTCAATGTTTTTGCTTTTGCAGCTTTTGTACTTTTGTCTTTGTTCATGCCTTTCTAGTCTTTCTTCTGTTAGGGTTGCTAAAAATTTTGTCTTCTTCTATTACAGCACTTGATGCTTCAGAACTTTAATGAAAAAGGTACCTCATTTTCTGGTCAAGCTTGCCCTTTGAATATCTTAATACTTAATTCAAAATTACTTCTCCAGCCATCATATGTTCTGTATTCCGAGTAGACGCTTGATTAGCTTCACTGGACACTTCTGAAACGAGTTAAGTTGCTAGGTTATCCAATGGGTACATTCACAAGGCTGTTTAACTCGTAGCATTCTAAACAGTTAGCGTATCATGCTTCTTTGACGATGTTACTGGCCGCATTAGAATTCGATGTCTACATGAAACTTGTATATGCGGATATTACCTTTAATCAGACACCGATCTCATCCAATTCGGACAACTATGCTCCAATATGGTCATCAGATCGTACAAAGGTATGACAGCCAAGAACAACATCACGTCACCAACTTACGGATACAATTTGGCAAAGATAGAGATCGATTTCGCTCTGGACCTCTGCATGAAAATTGTAGATATTTCTATAAGCCTTCCAACGAAACCAAGAGCGACGCATGTGAATACCTTAAGCTCCGAAAATTGTCAGCAGAGGTTTGCATGTTCTGATTGTCACGAACAATATCACATCTCACGCTTGAATAAAGAATTTTACTCAGATAACGATTGATTCAGATCTCGACTTCTTCAGGAATCATGTAGGTATTTCTCTTATCTTTCTTACCAAACCAAGATCACTTCATTTGGACGAGCATACCTCAAAATACGACATTTCAAACGCTTGATTGTCGGCAACAAGCGCATGACTTCAATCTTCAGTGTTTTTGCTTATGCAGCTTTTGTACTTTTGCCTTTGTTCACGCTTTTCTAGTCTTTCTTCTGTTAGGGTTGTTAAAAATTTTATCTTCTTCTGTTACAGTACTTGATGCTTTAGAACTTTATTGAAAAGGGTAATTCATTTTCTAGTCAAGCTTGGACTTTGAATATCTTAATACTTCATTCAAAATTACATCTTCAGCCTTCATAATGTTCTGCATTCCGAGTAGATGCTTGATTAGCTTCACTGGATGCTTCTTAAACGAGTTAAGGCACTTGGTTATCCACTGGGCACATTCACAGGGCTATCTAATTAGTAGCATTCTGACCAGTTAGCGTATTATGCTTCTTTGACCCTGTTACAGGCCAAATTCGGATTCGGTGTCTTCATGAAACTTGTATATATGGATATTAGCTTTAATCAGAGATCGGTTTCATCCAATTCGGAAAACTAAAGCTCAATATATGGTCATCAGACCCTACAAAGGTATGACAGTTAGGAACAACATCACATCACCAAGTTACGGATGCAATTTGACAAAGATAGAGATCGATTTCGCTGTTGAACTCTACATGAAAATTGCAGATATTTCTCTGAGCCTTCCGGCGATACCAATATCGATGCTTTTGAAATCCTAAAGCTCAAGAAATTGTCAGCGGACACTTGCATGTTCTGATTGTCACGAACAGTATCACATCTCAAGCATGAATAAAGAATTTCACTCAGATAAAGATTGATTCAGATTTGACTTCTTCAGGAATCATGTAGGTATTTCTGTTATCTTTCTAACCAAACCAAGATCACTTCATTTGGATGAGCATACCTCAAAATACGACGTTTCAAATGCTTGATTGTCAGCAACAGGCGCTAGACTTCAATCTTCGTTGTTTTTGGTTTTGTAGCTTTTGTACTTTTATCTTTGTTCATGCTTTTCTAGTCTTTCTTCTGTTAAGGTTGCTAAAAATTTTGTGTTCTTCTATTACAGTACTTGATGCTTCAGAACTTTATTGAAAAAGGAACCTCATTTTTTGGTCAAGCTTGTGCTTTGAATATCTTAATACTTCATTCAAAATTACATATGCAGCCATCATAATGTTCTGTATTCCAAGTAGACGCTTGATTAGCTTCACTGGACGCTTCTTAAATGAGTTAAGGCGCTTGGTTATAGATTGGGCACATTCACAACGCTGTTTAACTAGTAGCATTCTGACCAGTTAGCGTATTATGGTTCTTTGACCCTGTTACTGGCCGCATTAGAATTCAATGTCTGCATGAAACTTGTATATATGGATATTAGCTTTAATCGGAAAATGGTTTCATACAATTCGGACAACAACATCTCAATATATGGCCATCAGACACTACAAATGTATGATTGTCAGAAAAAACATCACGTCACCAACTTACCGATGCAATTTGACAAAAATAGAGATCGATTTTGCTCTTGACCTCTGCATGAAAATTGTAGATATTTCTATGAGCCTTCCAACGATACCAAGATCGATGCATTTGAACACCTAAAGCTCAAGAAATTGTCCGCAAACGCTTGCATGTTCTGATTGTCACGAACAGTATCACATCTCAAGCTTGATTGAAGAATTTCACTCGGATAAAGATTAAGTCAGATCTCGACTTCTTCAGGAATCATGTAGGTATTTCTTTTATCTTTCTAACCAATTCAATATCACTTCATTTGGACGAGCGTACGTCAAAATACGACGTTTCAAACGCTTGATTGTCGGCAATGGGCTCTTAAACTCAATCTCCAATGTTTTTCCATTTGCAGCTTTTGTACTTTTGTCTTTGTTCACGCCTTTCTAGCGTTAGGGTTGCTAAAAATTTGTCTTCTTCTATTATAGCACTTGATGCTTCAGAACTTTATTGAAAACGGTATCTCATTTTCTGGTAAAGCTTGGACTTTGAATATCTTAATACATCATTCGAACTTACTTCTCCAGCTATCATAATGTTCTACATTCCAAGTAGACGCTTGATTAGCTTCACTAGACGCTTCATAAATGAGTTAAGGCGCTTGATTATCCACTGGGCACATTCACAAGGCTATTTAATTAGTAGCATTTTGACCAGTTAGCGTATTATGCTTCTTTGACCCTGTTACAGGCCAAATTAGGATTCGATGTCCTCATGAAACTTATATATATGGATATTAGCTTTAATCAGACACCGGTTTCATCCAATTCGGAAAACTAAAGCTCAATATATGGCCATCAGACACTACAAAGGTATGATTGTCAGAAACAACATCACGTCACCAACTTACCGATGCAATTTGACAAAAATAGAGATCGATTTCGCTCTTGACCTCTACATGAAAATTGCAGATATTTCTCTGAGCCTTCCAACGATACCAAGATTGATGCATTTGAACACCTAAAGCTCAAGAAATTGTCAGCATACGCTTGCATGTTCTGATTATCACGAACAGTATCACATCTCAAGCTTGAATAAAGAATTTCACTCTGATAACAATTGATTCAGATCTCGACTTCTTCAGGAATCATGCAGGTATTTCTATTATCTTTCTAACCAAACAAAGACCACTTCATTTGGACGAGCGTAACTCAAAATACGACGTTTCAAATATTTGATTGTCGACAACAGGCGCTTGACTTCAATCTTCAATGTTTTTGCTTTTGTACTTTTGCCTTGGTTCACGCTTTTCTAGTCTTTCTTCTGTTAGGGTTGCTAAAATTTTTATCTTCTTCTGTTACAGTACTTGATGCTTCAGAACTTTATTGAAAAGGGTACCTCATTTTCTGGTCAAGCTTGGACTTTGAATATCTTAATTCTTCATTCAAAATTACATCTTCAGCCTTCATAATGTTCTGCATTCCGAGTAGACGCTTGATTAGCTTCACTGGACGCTTCTGAAATGAGTTAAGGTGCTAGGTTATCCAATGGGTACATTCACAAGGCTGTTTAACTCTTAGCATTCCAACCAGTTATCGTATCATCCTCCTTTGACGATGTTACTGGCTGCATTAGTATTCGGTGTCTTCATGAACCTTGTATATATGAATATTACCTTTAATCAGACACCGGTTTCTTCCAATTCGGACAACTATGCTCAATATATGGTCATCAGACCGTACTAAGGTATGACAGTCAGGAACAACACTACGTCACCAACTTACGGATGCAATTCGGTAAAGATAGAGATGATTTCGATCTGGACCTCAGCATGAAAATTGCAGATATTTCTCTGAGCCTTCCAACGATACCAAGAGTGATGCATTTGAGTACCTTAAGGTCCAGAAATTCTCAGCAGAGGTTTGCATGTTCTGATTGTCACGAACAATATCACATCTCAAGCTTGAGTAAAGAATTTCACTCAGATAACGATTGATTCAGATCATGACTTCTGTGGGAATCATGTAGGTTTTTCTCTTATTTTTCTAACCAAACCAAGATCACTTCACTTGGACGAGCGTACCTCAAAATACGACGTTTCAAACGCTTGATTGTCGGCAACATGCGCTTGACTTGCTTTTGTACTTTTCTCTTTGTTCTTGCTTTTCTAGTCTTTCTTCTATTAGAGTTTCTAAAAATTTTGTCTTCTTCTGTTACAGTACTTGCTGCTTCAGAACTTTATTGAAAAAGGTACCTCATTTTCTGGTCAAGCTTGGACTTTGAATATCTTAATACTTCATTCAAAATTACTTCTTCAGCGATCATAATGTTCCGCATTCGGAGTAGACGCTTGATTAGCTTCACTGGACGCTTCTTAAATGAGATATGGCGCTTGGTTAACCACTAGACACATTCACAAGGCTTTTTAACTCGTAGCATTCTTACTTGTTAGCCTATTATGCTTCTTTGACCCTGTTACTGGCCGCATTAGAATTCAATGTCTTCCTGAAACTTGTATATATAGATATTAGCTTTAATCGGAAACCGGTTTCATACAATTCCGACAACTACAGCTCAACATATGGACATCTGACACTTCAAAGGTATGACTGTCGGAAAAAACATCACGTCACCAACTTACGGATGCAATTTGACTATAATAGAGATCGATTTTGCTCTTGACCTCTCCATTAAAATTGCAGATATTTCTCTAAGCCTTCCAACGATACCAAGATCGATACATTTGAATAGCTAAACCTCAAGAAATTGTCAACAAAGGCTTGCATGTTATGTTTGCCCCGAAGAGTATCACATCTCAAGAATGAATAAAAAATTTCACTCAGATAATGATTGATTCAGATGTCGACTTCTTCAGGAATCATGTAGGTATTTCTTTTATCTTTCTAACCAAACCAAGATCACTTCATTTGGACGAGCGTATCTCAAAATACGACGTTTCACACGCTTGATTGTCTGCAACCGGCGCTTGACTTCAATATTCAATGTTTTTGCTTTTGCAGCTATTGTACTTTTGTCTTTGTTCACACCTTTCTAGTCTTTCTTGTGTTAGGGTTGCTAAAATTTTTGCCTTCTTCTAAAACAGCACTTGATGCTTCAGAACTTTATTGAAAAGGGTACCTCTTTTTCTGGTCAAGCTTGGCCTTTGAATATCTTAATACTTCATTCAAAATTACTTCTCCAGCCATCTTATGTTCTGCATTCCGAGTAGACGCTTGATTAGCTTCACTGGACGCTTCTGAAATGATTTAAGGCGCTAGGTTATCCAATGGGTACATTAGTAAGGCTGTTTAACTCGTAGCATTCTAATCAGTTAGCGTATCATGCTTCTTTGACGATGTTACTGGCCGCATTAGAATTCTAGAATTCAATGTCTTCATGAAACTTGTATATACGGATATTACCTTTAATCAGACACCGGTTTCATCCAATTCGGACAACTATGCTCAATATATGGTCATCACACTGTACAAAGGTATGACAGTCAGGAACAACATCACGTCACCAACTTATGGATGCAATTTGGCAAAGATAGAGATCGGTTTCGCTCTGGACCTCGGCATGAAAATTGCAGATATTTCTCTGAGCCTTCCCAAGATACCAAGAACGATGCATTTGAATACCTTAAGCTACAGAAATTGTCAGTAGAGGTTTGCATGTTCAGATTGTCACGAACAATATCACATCTCAAGCTTGAATAAAGAATTTCACACAGATAACGATTGATTCAGATCTCGACTTCTTCAAGAATCATGTAGGTATTTCTCTTATCTTTCTAACCAAACCAGGATCACTTCATTTGGACTGGCGTACCTCAAAATACGACGTCTCAAACGCTTGATTGTCGGCAACAAGCTCTTGACTTCAATCTTCAGTGTTTTTGCTTTTGCAGCTTTTATACTTTTGCCTTTGTTCACGCATTTCTAGTCTTTCTTCTGCTAAGGTTGCAAAAAATTTTATCTTCTTCTATTACAGTACTTGATGCTTCAGAACTTTATTGAAAAGTGTACCTTATTTTCTGGTCAAGCTTGGACTTTGAATATCTTAATACTTCATTCAAAATTATATCTTCATCAATCATAATGTTCTGCATTCCGAGTAGACGCTTGATTAGCTTCACTGGACGCTTCTTAAATGAGTTAAGGCGCTAGGTTATCCAATGGGTACATTCACAAGGCTATTTAATTCGTAGAATTCTGACCAGTTAACGTATTATGCTTCTTTGACCCTGTTACAGGCTAATTTAGGATTCGATATCTGTATGAAACATGTATATATGGATATTAGATTTAAGCAGACACCAGTTTCATCCAATTCGGACTACTACAGCTCAATATATGGTCATCAGACCCTACAAAGGTATGACAGTCAGGAACAACATCATTTCAATAAATTACGGATGCTATTTGACAATGATAGGGATCGATGTCGCTCCTAACCTCTGCATGAAAATTGCAGATATTTCTCTGAGCCTTCCAACGATACCAAGATCGATGCATTTGAACACCTTAAGCTCCAGAAATTGTCAGCAGACGCTTGCATGTTCTGATTTTCACGAACAGTTTCTCATCCCAAGTTTGAATAAAGAAATTCACTCAGATAAAGATTGATTCAGATCTCGACTTCTACAGGAATCATGTAGGTATTTCTCTTATCTTTCTAACCAAACCAAGATCACCTCATTTGGACGAGCGTACCTCAAAATACGACGTTTCAAACGCTTGGTTGTCGGCAACAGGCCCTAGACTTGCTTTTGTACTTCTCTCTTTGTTCATGCTTTTGTAGTCTTTCTTCTATTCGGGTTGCTAAAAATTTTGTCTTCTTCTGTTACAGTACTTGCCGCTTCAAAACTTTATTGAAATGGGTACCTCAATTTCTGGTCAAGCTTTGACTTTGAATATCTTAATACTTCATTCAGAATTACTTCTTCAGCCATCATAATGTTCTGCATTCTGAGTAGACGCCTGATTAGCATCACTGGACGCTACTTAAATCAGTTAAGGCACTTAGTTATCCCCTAGGCACATTCACAAGGCTTTTTAACTCGTAGCATTCTTACTAGTTAGCCTATTATGCTTCTTTGACCCTGTTACTTGCCGCATTAGAATTCAATGTCTTCATGAAACTAGTATATATGGATATTAGCTTTAATAGGAAACCGGTTTCAAACAATTCGAACGACTGCAGCTCAATATATGGCCATCAGACACTGCAAAGGTATGACTGTCATGAACAACATCACGTCACCAACTTACCGATGCAATTTGACAAAAATTGAGATCGATTTCGCTCTTGACCTCTACATGAAAATTGCAGAAATTTCTCTAAGCCTTCCAACGATACCAAGATCGATACATTTGAACAGCTAAATCTCAAGAAATTGTCAGCAAACACTTACATGTTCGGTTTGTCACGAACAGTATCACATCTCAAGCTTGAATAAAGAATTTCACTCAGATAAAGATTGATTCAGATCTCGACTTCTTCAGTAATCATGTACGTATCTCTCTTATCTTTCCAACCAAACCAAGATCACCTTATTTGGACGAGCATTTCTCAAAATACGACATTTCAAACGCTTGGTTAGCTTCACTGGTCGCTTCTTAAATGAGTTAAGGTGCTTGGTTATCCACTAAGCACATTCACAAGGCTTTTTAACTTGTAGCATTCTGACATTTAGCGTATTATGCTTCTTTCATCCTATTACAGGCCGAATTAGGATTCGATATCTTCATGAAAGTTGTATAAATGGATATTAGATTTAATCAGACATCGGTTTCATCCAATTCGGACTACTACAGCTCAATATATGGTCATCAGACCCTACAAAGGTATGACAGTCAGGAGCAACATCACGTCACCAACTTACGGATGCAATTTGACAATGATAGAGATCGACTTCGCTCTTGACCTCGGCATGAAAATTGCAGATATTTCTCTGAGCCTTCCAACGATACCATGATCGATGCATTTGAACACCTTAAGCTCCAGAAATTGTCAGCAGACGGTTGCTTGTTCTGATTTTCACGAACAGTTTCTCATCCCAAGTTTGAATAAAGAAATTCACTCAGATAAAGATTGATTCAGATCTCGACTTCTTCAGGAATCTTGTAGGTATTTCTCTTATCTTTCTAACCAAACCAAGATCACCTCATTTGGACGAGCGTACCTCAAAATACGACGTTTCAATCGCTTGGTTGTCGGCAACAAGCGCTAGACTTGCTTTTGTACTTCTCTCTTTGTTCATCTCTCTTTGTTCATGCTTTTGTGGTCTTTCTTCTATTCGGGTTGCCAAAATTTTGTCTTCTTCTGTTATAGTACTTGCCGCTTCAGAACTTTATTGAAATGGGTACCTCAATTTCTGGTCAAGGTTTGACTTTGAATATCTTAATACTTCATTCAGAATTACTTCTTCAGCCATCATAATGTTCTGCATTCTGAGTAGACGCTTGATTAGCTTAACTGGACGCTTCTTAAATGAGTTAAGGTGCTTGGTTATCCACTAAGCACATTCACAAGGCTTTTTAACTCGTAGCATTCTGACATTTAGCGTATTATGCTTCTTTCACCCTGTTACAGGCTGAATTAGGATCCGATATCTTCATGAAACTTGTATATATGGATATTAGATTTAATCAGACATCGGTTTCATACAATTCGGACTACTACAGCTCAATATATGGTCATCAGACCCTGCAAAGGTATGACAGTCAGGAACAACATCACGTCACCAACATACGGATGCAATTTGACAATGATAGAGATCGACATCGCCCTTGACCTCTGCATGAAAATTACAGATATTTCTCTGAGCCTTCCAACGATTCCTTGATCGATGCATTTGAACACCTTAAGCTCCAGAAATTGTCAGCAAACGCTTGCATGTTCTGATTTTCACGAACAGTATCTCATCTCAAGTTTGAAAAAAGAATTTCACTCAGATAAAGATTGATTCAGATCTCGACTCCTTCAGGAATCATGTAGGTATTTCTCTTATCTTTCTAACCAAACCAAGATCACTTCATTTGGACGAGCGTACCTCAAAATATGACGTTTCAAATGCTTGGTTGTCGGCAACAGGCGCTGGACTTGCTTTTGTACTCCTCTCTTTGTTCATGCTTTTGTAGTCTTTCTTCTGTTGGGGTAGCTAAAAATTTTGTCTTCTTCTGTTACAGTACTTGCTGCTTCAGAACTTTATTGAAGAGGGTACCTCATTTTCTGGTCAAGCTTGGAGTTTGAATATCTTAATACTTCATTCAAAATTACTTCCTCAGCCATCATAATGCTCTGCATTCTGAGTAGGCGCTTGATTAGCTTCACTGGACGCTTCTTAAATGAGTTATGGTGCTTGGTTATCCACTAAGCACATTCACGAGGCTTTTTAACTCGTAGCATTCTGACATTTAGCGTTTTATGCTTCTTTCACCCTGTTACAGGCCGAATTAGGATTCGATATCTTCATGAAATTTGTATATATGGATATTAGATTTAATCAGACATCGGTTTCATACAATTCGAACTACTACAGCTCAATATATGATCATCAGACCCTATAAAGGTATGACAGTCAGGAACAAGATCACGTCACCAACTTACGGATACAATTTGACAATGATAGAGATCGACTTCGCTCTTGACCTCTGCATGAAAATTACAGATATTTCTCTATGCCTTCGAACGATACCTTGATCGATGCATTTGAACACCATAAGCTCTAGAAATTGTCAGCAAACGCTTGCATGTTTTGATTTTCACGAACAGTATCTCATCTTAAGTTTGAATAAAGAATTTCACTTAGATAAAGATTAATTCAGATCTCCACATCTTCAAGAATCATGTAGGTATTTCTCTTATCTTTCTAACCAAACCAAGATCATTTCATTTGGACGAGCGTACCTCAAAATATGACGTTTCAAACACTTGGTTGTCGGCAACAGGCGCTAGACTTGCTTTTGTGCATCTCTCTTTGTTCATGCTTTTGTAGTCTTTCTTCTGTTGGGGTTGCTAAAATTTTTGTCTTCTTCTGTTACAGTACTTGCTGCTTCAGAACTTTATTGAAAAGGGTACCTCATTTTCTGGTCAAGCTTGGACTTTGAATATCTTAATACTTCATTCAAAATTACTTCTTCAGCTATCATAATGCTCTGCATTCTGAGCAGACGCTTGATTAGCTTCACTGGACGCTTCTTAAATGAGTTAAGGTGCTTGGTTATCCACTAAGCACATTCACAAGGCTTTTTAACTCGTAGCATTCTAACATTTAGCTTATTATGCTTCTTTGACCCTATTACATGCCGAATTAGGATTCGATGTCTTCATGAAACTTGTATATATGGATATTAGATTTAATCAGACATCGGTTTCATACAATTCGGACTACTACAGCTCAATATATGGTCATCAGACCCTACAAAGGTATGACAGTCAGGAACAACATCACGTCACCAACTTATGGATGCAATTTGACAATGATAGAGATCGACTTCGCTCTTGACCTATGCATGAAAATTACAGATATTTCTCTGAGCCTTCCAACGATACCTTGATCGATGCATTTGAACACCTTAAGCTCCAGAAATTGTTAGTAAACGCTTGCATGTCCTGATTTTCACGAACAGTATCTCATCTCAAGTTTGAATAAAGAATTTCATTCAGATAAAGATTGATTCAGATCTCGACTTCTTCAGGAATCATGTAGGTATTTCTCTTATCTTTCTAACCAAACCAAGATCACTTCATTTGGACGAGCGTACCTCAAAATATGACGTTTCAAACGCTTGGTTGTCGGCAACAGGCGCTGGACTTGCTTTTGTACTTCTCTCTTTGTTCATGCTTTTGTAGTCTTTCTTCTATTGGGGTTGCTATAAATTTTGTCTTCTTCTGTTACAGTACTTGCTGCGTCGGAGCTTTACTGAAAAGGGTACCTCATTTTCTGGTCAAGCTTGGACTTTTAATATCTTAATACTTCAATCAAAATTACTTCTTCAGCCATCATAATGTTCTGCACTCGGAGAAGATGCTTGGTCAGCTTCACTGGACACTTCTTAAATGAGATAAGGCGCTTGGTTAACCACTAGGCACATTCACAAGGCTTAATAACTCGTAGCATTCTGACCAGTTAGCCTATTATGGTTCTTTGACCATGTTACTGGCCGCATTAGAATTCAATGTCTGCACGAAACTTGTATATATGGATATTAACTTTAATCGAAAACCGGTTTCATACAATTCGGACAACTACAGCTCGACATATGGCCATCAGACACTTCAAAGGTATGACTGTCAGGAAAAAACATCACGTCACCAACTTACCGATGCAATTTGACTAAAATAAAGATCGATATCGCTCTTGACCTCTACATGAAAATTGCAGATATTTCTCTAAGCCTTCCAACGATACCAAGATCGATGCATTTGAACAGCTAAACCTCAAGAAATTGTCGGCAAAGGCTTGCATCTTATGTTTGTCACGAACAGTATCACATCTCAAGCATGAATAAAGAATTTCACTCAGATAATGATTGATTCAGATCTAAACTTCTTCAGGAATCATGTAGGTATTTCTTTTATCTTTCTAACCTAACAAAGATCACTTCATTTGGACGAGCGTACCTCAAAATACGACGTTTCACACGCTTGATTGTCGGCAACCGGCGCTTGACTTCAATCTTCAATGTTTTTGCTTTTGCAGCTTTTGTACTTTTGTCTTTGTTCGCGCCTTTCTAGTCTTTCTTATGTTTGGGTCGCTAAAAATTGAAACGGATACCTCATTTTCTAGTCAAGCTTGGGCTTTGAATATCTTAATACTTCATTCAAAATTACATCTTCAGCCATCATAATGTTTTGCATTCTGAGTAGACGCTTGATAAGCTTCACTGGACGCTTCTTAAATGAGTTAAGGTGCTTGGTTATCCACTAAGCACATTCACGAGGCTTTTTAACTCGTAGCATTCAGACATTTAGCGTATTATGCTTCTTTGACCCTATTACAGGCCAAATTAGGATTCGATATCTTCATGAAACTTGTATATATGGATATTAGTTTTAATCAGACATCGGTTTCATACAATTCGGACAACTACAGCTCAATATATGGTCACCAGACCCTACAAAGGTATGATAGTCAGGAACAATATCACATCACCAACTTACGGATACAATTTGACAATGATAGAGATCGACTTCGCTCTTGACCTATGCATGAAAATTACAGATATTTCTCTGAGCCTTCCAACGATACCTTGATCGATGCATTTGAACACCTTAAGCTCCAGAAATTGTTAGTAAACGCTTGCATGTCCTGATTTTCACGAACAGTATCTCATCTCAAGTTTGAATAAAGAATTTCATTCAGATAAAGATTGATTCAGATCTCGACTTCTTCAGAAATCATGTAGGTATTTCTCTTATCTTTCTAACCAAACCAAGATCACTTCATTTGGACGAGCGTACCTCAAAATATGACGTTTCAAACGCTTGGTTGTCGGCAACAGGCGCTGGACTTGCTTTTGTACTCCTCTCTTTGTTCATGTTATTGTTGTCTTTCTTCTGTTGGGGTAGCTAAATATTTTGCCTTCTTCTGTTACAGTACTTGCTGCTTCAGAACTTTATTGAAAAGGGTACCTCATTTTCTAGTCAAGCTTGGACTTTGAATATCTTAATACTTCATTCAAAATTACTTCTTCAGCCATCATAATGCTCTGCATTCTGAGTAGGCGCTTGACTAGCTTCACTGGACACTTCTTAAATGAGTTATGGTGCATGGTTATCCACTGAGCACATTAACGAGGCTTTTTAACTCGTAGCATTCTGACATTTAGCGTATTATGTTTCTTTCACCTTGTTACAGGCCGAATTAGGATTCGATATCTTCATGAAACTTGTATATATGGATATTAGATTTAATCAGACATCGGTTTCATACAATTCGGACTACTACAGCTCAATATATGGTCATATCAGACCCTACAAAGGTATGACAGTCAGGAACAAGATCACGTCACCAACTTACGGATGCAATTTGACAATGATAGAGATCGACTTCGCTCTTGACCTCTGCATGAAAATTACAGATATTTCTCTATGCCTTCCAACGATACCATGATCGATGCATTTGAACACCTTAAGCTCCAGAAATTGTCAGCAGACGCTTGCTTGTTCTGATTTTCACGAACAGTTTCTCATCCCAAGTTTGAATAAAGAAATTCACTCAGATAAAGATTGATTCAGATCTCGACTTCTTCAGGAATCTTGTAGGTATTTCTCTTATCTTTCTAACCAAACCAAGATCACCTCATTTGGACGAGCGTACCTCAAAATACGACGTTTCAATCGCTTGGTTGTCGGCAACAAGCGCTAGACTTGCTTTTGTGCATCTCTCTTTGTTCATGCTTTTGTAGTCTTTCTTCCGTTGGCGTTGCTAAAAATTTTGTCTTCTT
This sequence comes from Ammopiptanthus mongolicus, assembly GCA_039655645.1. Classification (NCBI taxonomy): domain Eukaryota; kingdom Viridiplantae; phylum Streptophyta; class Magnoliopsida; order Fabales; family Fabaceae; genus Ammopiptanthus; species Ammopiptanthus mongolicus. The sequence continues at coordinate 53,888,544 of CM077347.1, forward strand.
CTGTTACAGTACTTGTCGCTTCAGAACTTTATTGAAAAGGGTTCCTCAATTTCTGGTCAAGCTTGGATTTTGAATATCGTAATACTTCATTCAAAATTACTTCTTCAGCCATCATAATGTTCTGCATTCTGAGTAGACGCTTGATTAGCTTCACTGGTCGCTTCTTAAATGAGTTAAGGTGCTTGGTTATCCACTAAGCACATTCACAAGGCTTTTTAACTTGTAGCATTCTGACATTTAGCGTATTATGCTTCTTTCATCCTGTTACAGGCCGAATTAGGATTCGATATCTTCATGAAAGTTGTATAAATGGATATTAGATTTAATCAGACATCGGTTTCATCTAATTCGGACTACTACAGCTCAATATATGGTCATCATACCCTACAAAGGTATGACAGTTAGGAACAACATCACGTCACCAACTTATGGATGCAATTTGACAATGATAGAGATCGATTTCGCTCTTGACCTCAGCATGAAAATTGCAGATATTTGTCTGAGCCTTCCAACGAAACCAAGATCGATGCATTTGAACACCATAAGCTCCAGAAATTGTCAGCAGGCACTTGCATGTTCTGATTTTCACGAATAGTATCAGATCTCAAGTTTGAATAAAGAATTTCACTCAAATAAAGATTGATTCAGATCTCAACTTCTTCAAGAATCATGTAGGTATTTCTCTTATCTTCCTACACAAACCAAGATCACTTCAGTTGGACGAGCATACTTGAAATTTCGATGTTTCAAACACTTTATTGCCGGCAACAGGCGCTTGACTTGCTTTTGTACTTTTCTCTTTGTTCTTGTTTTTCTAGTCTTTCTTCTATTAGGGTTGCTAAAAATTTTGTCTTCTTCTGTTACAGTACTTGCTGCTTCAGAACTTTAATGAAAAGGGTACCTCATTTTCCGGTCAAGGTTAGACTTTGAATATCTTAATACTTCATTCAAAATCACTTCTTCAGCCATCATAATGTTCTGCATTCTGAGTAGACGCTTGATTAGCATCACTGGAGGCTTCTTAAATCTGTTAAGGCGCTTGGTTTGCCCCTAGGCACATTCACAAGGCTTTTTAACTAGTAGCATTCTGACTAGTTACCGTATTATGATTCTTTGACCCTGTTAATGTCCGCATTAGAATTCAATGTTTGCATGAAACTTGTATATATGGATATTAGCTTTAATAGGAAACCAGTTTCATACAATTCGAACAACTGCAGCTCAATATATGGCCATCAGACACTGCAAAGGTATGACTGTCAAGAACAATATCACGTCACCAATTTACCGATGCAATTTGATAAGAATAAAGATCGATTTCACTCTTGTCCTCTACATGAAAATTGCAGAAATTTCTCTAAGCCTTCCAACGATACCAAGATCGATGCATTTGAACAGCTAAAGCTCAAGAAATTGTCAGCAAACACTTGCATGTTATGTTTGTCACGAACAGTATCACATCTCAAGCTTGAATAAAGAATTTCACTCAGATAAAGATTGATTCAGATCTCGACTTCTTCAGGAATCATGTAGGTATTTCTCTTATCTTTCTAACCAAACCAAGATCAGTTCATTTGGACGAGCGTACCTCAAAATACGACTTTTCAAAGGCTTGATTGTCGGCAACATGCGCTTGACTTGCTTTTGTACTTTTCTCTTTGTTCTTGCTATTCTAGTCTTCCTTCTATTAGGGTTGTTAAAAAAATTTGTCTTCTTCTATTACAGTACTTGCTGGTTCAGAACTTTATTGAAAAGGGTACCTCATTTTCTGGTCAAGGTTGGACTTTGAATACCTTAATACTTCATTCAAAATTAATTCTTCAGCCATCATAATGCTCTGCATTCTGAGTAGGCGCTTGATTAGCTTCACTGGACGCTTCTTAAATGAGTTAAGGTGCTTGGTTATCCACTAAGCACATTCACAAGGCTTTTTAACTCGTAGCATTCTGCCATTTAGCGTATTAAGCTTCTTTCACCCTGTTACAAGCCGAATTAGGATTCGATATCTTCATGAAAGTTGTATATATGGATATTAGATTTAATCAGACATCGGTTTCATCCAATTCGGACTACTACAACTCAATATATGGTCATCAGACCCTACAAAGGTATGACAGTCAGGAACAACATCACGTCACCAACTTACAAATGCAATTTGACAATGATAGAGATCGACTTCGCTCTTGACCTCTGCATGAAAATTGTACATATTTCTCCGAGCCTTCCAACGATACAATGATCGATGCATTTGAACACCTTAAGCTCCAGAAATTGTCAGCGGACGCTTGCATGTTCTGATTTTCACGAACTGTTTCTCATCTAAAGCTTGAATAAAGAAATTCACTCAGATAAAGATTGATTTAGATCTCGACTTCTTCAGGAATCATGTAGGTATTTCTCTTATCTTTCTAACCAAACCCAGATCACCTCATTTGGACGAGCGTACCTCAAAATACGACTTTTCAAATGCTTGGTTGTAGGCAACAGGCACTAGACTTGCTTTTGTACTTCTCTCTTTGTTCATGCTTTTGTAGTCTTTCTTCCATTAGGGTTGCTACAAATTTTGTCTTCTTCTGTTACATTACTTGCCGCTTCAGAACTTTGTTGAAAAGGGTACCTCAATTTCTGGTCAAGCTTGGACTTTGAATATCTTAACACTTCATTCAAAATTACTTCTTCAGCCATCATAATGTTCTGCATTCTGAGTAGACGCTTGATTAGCTTCACTGGACGCTTCTTAAATGAGTTAAGGTGCTTGGTTATCCACTAAGCACATTCACAACGCTTTTTAACTCATACCATTCTGACATTTAGCGTATTATGCTTCTTTGACCCTGTTACAGGCCGAATTAGGATTCGATATCATCATCAAACTTGTATATATGGATATTAGATTTAATCAGACATCGGTTTCATACAATTCAGATTGCTACAGCTCAATATATTATCATCAGACCCTACAAAGGTATGACAGTCAGGAACAACATCACGTCACCAACTTACGGATGCAATTTGACAATGATAGAGATCGACTTCGCTCTTGACCTCTGCATGAAAATTACAGATATTTCTCTGAGCCTTCCAACGATAACTTGATCGATGCATTTGAACACCTTAAGCTCCAGAAATTGTCAGCAAACGCTTGCATGTTCTGATTTTCACGAACAGTATCTCATCTCAAGTTTGAATAAAGAATTTCACTCAGATAAAGATTGATTCAAATCTCGACTTCTTCAGCCGTCATAATGTTCTGCACTCGGAGAAGACGCTTGATTAGCTTCACTGGACGCTTCTTAAATGAGATAAGGCGCTTGGTTAACCACTAGGCACATTCACAAGGCTTTTTAACTCGTAGCATTCTGACCAGTTAGCCTATTATGCTTCTTTGACCCTGTTACTGGCCGCATTAGAATTCAATGTCTGCACGAAACTTGTATATATGGATATTAGCTTTAATCGGAAACCAGTTTCATACAATTCGGACAACTACAACTCAACATATGGCCATCAGACACTTCAAAGGTATGACTGTCAGGAAAAAACATCACGTCACCAACTTACCGATGCAATTTGACTAAAATAGAGATCGATTTCGCTCTTGACCTCTACATGAAAATTGCAGATATTTCTCTAAGCCTTCCAACGATACCAATATCGATGCATTTGAACAGCTAAACCTCAAGAAATTGTCGGCAGAGGCTTGCATGTTATGTTTGTCACGAACAGTATCATATCTCAAGCATGAAAGAATTTCACTCAGATAATGATTGATTCAAATCTCAACTTCTTCCGGAATCATGTAGGTATTTATTTTATCTTTCTAACCAAACAAAGATCACTTCATTTGGACGAGCATACCTCAAAATACGAGATTTCACACGCTTGATTGTCGGCAACCAGCACTTGACTTCAATCTTCAATGTTTTTGCTTTTGCAGCTTTTGTACTCCTACCTTCTCTGATCCATTCGACACGTGCAATTTCTTTTCCGTCGATACGCCCCACAATTTGTACTTGAACTCCTTTTGTACCTGGCTGTTCCGTTAATTCAATAGCTTTTTTAATTGCTTTACGAAACGAAACTCTATTCTTTAATTGTCCGGCTATAAATTCTGCAAGAGCCAGTCTCGACTTGTTTCCTATTGGATTAAGCTAATCTAACTCGGAAATGTCAGTTGCTTAACACATGCAAGTCGTAGAACTACTTTACTCCCTGAGTCTAGATCTCCGATTCCAATCCTGCTTTAGTGCATCTTTTACTTGACAGTTGCATCGAGAAAGGCGTGGCCCCAGAAGTTCTTTTTCGGAGATAGCGAAAGAAGAGCATAGCTTAGAAAGTAGTGTCTCCAAAAGCCGGTCAAACCCGAAGCCCCTCTGGATTAAAAACTTAGCCTTTGAAATCTCATTCTCTTATTGTGCAGGCAAAGGCCTTCTTTTCTTCTCGGAACAGATGGTTCGCTCAAAGAGAGCCGCATCTTCTGCTTTAGTTTTAGCGCGAGTGCTTGAAAGTGACTGTCCCCCCTTCTGCGGGAATGAATGAATGGGATAGTGGAAGGCTCTTTCTCTCTTTCTTTACATCCAATCACTTTTTGTCTTTGTACGCGCCTTTCTAGTCTTTCTTGTGTTAGGGTTGCTAAAAATTTTGCTTTCTTCTATTACAGCACTTGATGCTTCAGAACTTTATTGAAAACGGTACCGCATTTTCTGGTCAAGCTTGGGCTTTGAATATCTTAATACTTCATTCAAAATTACTTCTCCAGCCATCATATGTTCTGCATTCCTAGTAGATGCTTGATTAGCTTCACTGGAAGCTTCTGAAATAAGTTAAGGCGCTAGGTTATCCAATGGGTACATTCACAACGCTGTTTACCTCGTAGCATTCCAACTAGTTAGCGTATCATGCTTCTTTGACGATGTTCCTGGCCGCATTAGAATATGATGTCTTCACGAAACTTATATATATGGATATTACCTTTAATCAGACACTGGTTTCATCCAATTCGTACAACTATGCTCAATATATGGCCATCAGACCGTATAAAGGTATGATAGTCAGGAACAACAACACGTCACGAACTTACGGATGCAATTTGGAAATGATAGAGATCGATTTCGCACTTCACCTCTGCATGAAAATTGCAGACATTTCTCTACGCCTTCCAACGATACCATGATCGATGCATTTGAACACCATAAGCTCCAGAAATTGTCAGCAAACGCTTGCATGTTTTGATTGTCACGAGCAGTATCACATCTCAAGCTTGAATAAAGAATTTGAACCAGATAAAGATTGATTCAGATCTCGAATTCTTCCGGAATCATGTAGGTATTTCTCTTATTTTTCTAACCAAACCAAGATCACTTCATTTCGACGAGCATACCTCAAAATACGACGGTTCAAAGGCTTGATTGTCGGCAACATGCGCTTGACTTACTTTTGTACTTTTGTTCTTGCTTTTCTAGTCTTTCTTCTATTAGGGTTGCTAAAAATTTTGTCTTCTTCTGTTACTGTACTTGCTGCTCCAGAACTTTATTGAAAAGGGTACCTCATTTTCTCGTCAAGCTTGGACTTTGTATATCTTAATACTTCATTCAAAATTACTTCTTCAGCCATCGTAATGTCCTGCATTCTGGGTAGACGCTTGATTAGCTTAACTGGACGCTTCTTAAATGAGTTAAGGTGCTTGGTTATGCACTAAGCACATTCACAAGGCTTTTTAACTCGTAGCATTCTGACATTTAGCGTATTATGCTTCTTTGACCCTGTTACAGGCCGAATTTGGATTCGATATCATCATCAAACTTGTATATATGGATATTAGATTTAATCGAACATCGGTTTCATACAATTCAGACTACTACAGCTCAATATATGGTCATCAGACCCTACAAAGGTATGACAGTCAGGAACAACATCACGTCACCATCTTACGGATGCAATTTGACAATGATAGAGATCGACTTCGCTCTTGACCTCTGCATGAAAATTACAGATATTTCCCTGAGCCTTCCAACGATAACTTGATCGATGCATTTGAACACCTTAAGCTCTAGAAATTGTCAGCAAACGCTTGCATGTTCTGATTTTCACGAACAGTATCTCATCTCAAGTTTGAATAAAGTATTTCACTCAGATAAAGATTGATTCAGATCTCGACTGCTTCAGCCATCATAATGTTCTGCACTCAGAGAAGACGCTTGATTAGCTTCACTGGACGCTTCTTAAATGAGATAAGGCGCTTGGTTAACCACTAGGCACATTCACAAGGCTTTTTAACTCGTAGCATTCTGACCAGTTAGCCTATTATGCTTCTTTGACCCTGTTACTGGCCGCAATAGAATTCAATGTCTTCACGAAACTGGTATATATGGATATTAGCTTTAATCAGAAACCGGTTTCATACAATTCGGACAACTACAGCTCAACATATGGCCATCAGACACTTCAAAGGTATGACTGCCAGGAAAAAACATCACGTCACCAACTTACCGATGCAATTTGACCAAAATGGAGATCGATTTCGCTCTTGACCTCTACATGAAAATTGCAGATATTTCTCTAAGCCTTCCAACGATACCAAGATCGATGCATTTGAATAGCTAAACCTCAAGAAATTGTCGGCAAAGGCTTGCATCTTATGTTTGTCACGAACAGTATCATATCTCAAGCATGAATAAAGAATTTCACTCAGATAATGATTGATTCAGATCTCAACTTCTTCAGGAATCATGTAGGTATTTATTTTATCTTTCTAATCAAACAAAGATCACTTCATTTGGACGAGCGTACCTCAAAATACGACGTTTCACACCCTTGATTGTCGGCAACCGGCACTTGACTTCAATCTTCAATGTTTTTGCTTTTGCAGCTTATGCACTTTTGTCTTTGTTCGCGCCTTTCTAGTCTTTCTTGTGTTAGGGTTACTAAAAATTTTGCTTTCTTCTATTACAGCACTTGATGCTTCAGAACATTATTGAAAACGGTACCTCACTTTCTGGTCAAGCTTGGGCCTTGAATATCTTAATACTTCATTCAAAATTACTTCTCCAGCCATCATATGTTCTGCATTCCTAGTAGACGCTTGATTAGCTTCACTGGACGCTTTTGAAATGAGTTAAGGCGCTAGTTTATCCAATGGGTACATTCACAAGGCTGTTTAACTCGTAGCATCCCAACTAGTTAGCGTATCATGCTTCTTTGATGATGTTACTGGCCGCATTAGAATACGATGTCTTCATGAAACTTGTATATATGGATATTACCTTTAATCAGACACTGGTTTCATCAAATTCGTACAACTATGCTCAATATATGGTCATCAGACCGTACAAAGGTATGACAGTCAGGAACAACAACACGTCACGAACTTACGGATGCAATTTGGCAATGATAGAGATCGACTTCGCTCTTCACCTCTGCATGAAAATTGCAGACATTTCTCTAAGCCTTCCAATGATACCATGATCGATGCATTTGAACACCATAAGCTCCAGAAATTGTCAGCAGACGCTTGCATGTTTTGATTGACACGAGCAGTATCACTTCTCAAGCTTGAATAAAGAATTTCAACTAGATAAAGATTGATTCAGATCTCGACTTCTTCCGAAATCATGTAGGTATTTCTCTTATTTTTCTAACCAAATCCAGATCACTTCATTTCGACAAGCGTACCTGAAAATACGACGTTACAAAGGCTTGATTGTCGGCAACATGCGCTTGACTTGCTTTTGTACTTTTCTCTTTGTTCTTGCTTTTCTAGTCTTTCTTCTATTAGGGTTGCTAAAAATTTTGTCTTCTTCTGTTACTGTACTTGCAGCTTCAGAACTTTATTGAAAAGGGTACCTCATTTTCTCGTCAAGCTTGGACTTTGAATATCTTAATACTTCATTCAAAATTACTTCTTCTGCCATCATAATGTTCTGCATTCTGAGTTGACGCTTGATTAGCTTCACCGGACGCTTCTTAAATGAGTTAAGATGCTTGGTTATCCACTAAGCACATTCACAAGGCTTTTTAACTCGTAGCATTCTAACATTTAGCGTATTATGCTTCTTTGACCGTGTTACAGGCTGAATTAGGATTCGATATCTTCATGAAACTTGTATATATGGATATTAGATTTAATCAGATATCGGTTTCATCCAATTCGGACTACTACAGCTCAATATATGGTCATCAGACCCTACAAAGGTATGACAGTCAGGAACAACATCACCTCACCAACTTACGGATGCAATTTGACAATGATAGAGATCGACTTCGCTCAAGACCTATGCTTGAAAATTGTAGATATTTCTCTGAGCCTTTCAACGATACCATGATCGATGCATTTGAACACCTTAAGCTCTAGAAATTGTCAGCAGACGCTTGCATGTTCTGATTTTCACGAACAGTATCTCATCTCAAGTTTGCATAAAGAATTTCACTCAGATAAAGATTGATTCAGATCTCGACTTCTTCAGGAATCATGCAGGTATTTCTCTTATCTTTCTAACCAAACCAAGATCACTTCATTTGGATGAGTGTACCTCAATATACGACGTTTCAAAGGCTTGATTGTCGGCAACATGCGCTTGACTTGCTTTTGTGCTTTTCTCTTTGTTCTTGCTTTTCTAGTCTTTCTTCTATTAGGGTTGCTAAAATTTTTGTCTTGTTCTGTTACAGTACTTGCTGCTTCAGAACTTTATTGAAAAGGTTACCTCATTTTCTGGTCAAGCTTAGACTTTGAATATCTTAATACTTCATTCACAATTACTTTTTCAGCCATCATAATGTTTTGCATTCAGAGTAGACACTTGATTAGCTTCACTGGACACTTCTTAAATGAGATAAGGCGCTTGGTTAACCACTAGGCACATTCACAAGGCTTTTTAATTCGTAGCATTCTGACCAGTTAGCCTATTATGCTTCTTTGACCCTGTTACTGGCCGCATTAAAATTCAATGTCTTCATGAAACTTGTATATTTGGATATTAGCTTTCATCGGAAACTGGTTTCATACAATTCGGACAACTATAGCCCAACATATGGCCATCAGACACTACAAAGTATGACTGTCAGGAAAAAACATCATGTCACCAACTTACCGATGCAATTTGACTAAAATAGAGATCGACTTCGCTCTTGACCTCAACATGAAAATTGCAGATATTTCTCTAAGCCTTCCAACGATACCAAGATCGATGCATTTGAACAGCTAAACCTCAAGAAATTGTCCGCAATGGCTTGCATGTTATGTTTGTCACGAACAGTATCACATCTCAAGCATGAATAAAGAATTTCACTCAGATAATGATTGATTCAGATCTTGATTTTTCAGGAATCATGTAGATATTTCTTTTATCTTTCTAACCAAACAAAGATCACTTCATTTGGACGAGCGTACCTCAAAATACGGCGTTTCACACACTTGATTGTCGGCCACCGACGCTTGACTTCAATCTTCTATCTTTCCTCTGTTAGGCTTGCTGAAGCTTTTGTCATCTTCTGTTACAGTACTTGATGCTTCAGAACTTTATTGAAAAGGGTAGCTCATTTTCTTGTCAAGCTTGGACTTTGAATATCTTAATACTTCATTCAAAATTACTTCTTTTGCTATCGTAAAGTTCTGCATTCTGAGTAGATGCTTGATGAGCTACACTGGACGCTTCTTAAATGAGGTAAGGCGCTTGGTTATCCACTGGGCACAATCATAAGGCTTTATAACTCGTAGCATTCTGACTAGTTACAATATTATGCTTCTTCGTCCCTATTACTGTCTGCGTTAGGATTCGATGTGTGCAAGAAACTTGTAAATATGGGTATTAGCTTTAATCAAACATTGGTTTCATCGAATTCGGACAACTACTGCGCAATATATTGCCATCAAAGGCTACAAAGGTTTGACTGCAAGGAACAACATCACGTCAACAACTTACGAATGTTATTTGACAAAGATAGAGATCGATTTCGCTCTTGACCTCGGCATGAAAATTGCAGATATTTCTCTGAGCCTTCCAATGATACAAAGATCGATGCATTTGAACACCTAAAGCACCAGAAATTTTCAGCAGACGCTTGCGTGTTCTGAATGTCACGAACAGTATCACATCTCAAGCTTGAGTAAAGAATTTCACTCAGATAAAGATTGAGTCAGATCTCGACTTGTGCAGGAACCATGTAGGTATTTCTCTTATCATTCTAACCAAACCACGATCACTTCATTTGGACGAGCGTACCTCAAAATACGACGTTTCAAACGCTTGATTTTCGGCTACAGGCGCTTGACATCAATCTTTAGTGTTTTCGCTTTTGCAGCTTTTATACTTTTGTCTTTGTTCACGCTTTTCTGGTCTTTCCTCTGATAGGCTTGCTGAAGCTTTTGTCATCTTCTGTTACAGTACTTGATGCTTCAGAACTTTATTGAAAAGGGTAGCTCATTTTCTTGTCAAGCTTGGACTTTGAATATCTTAATACTTCATTCAAAATTACTTCTTTTGCCATCATAATGTTCTGCATTCTGAGTAGATGCTTGATTAGCTACACTGGACGCTTCTTAAATGAGGTAAGGCGCTTGGTTATCCACTGGGCACAATCATAAGGCTTTATAACTCGTAGCATTCTGACTAGTTACAATATTATGCTTCTTCGTCCCTATTACTGTCCGCGTTAGGATTCGATGTCTGCATGAAACTTGTAAATATGGGTATTAGCTTTAATTAAACATTGGTTTCATCCAATTCAGACAACTACTGCGCAATATATTTCCATCAGACGCTACAAAGGTTTGACTGCAAGGAACAACATCACGTGAACAACTTACGGATGTTATTTGACAAAGATAGAGACCGATTTCGCTCTTGACCTCGGCATGAAAATTGCAGATATTTCTCTGAGCCTTCCAATGATACAAAGATCGATGCATTTGAACACCTAAAGCACCAGAAATTTTCAGCAGACGCTTGCATGTTCTGATTGTCACGAACAGTATCACATCTCAAGCTTGAGTAAAGAATTTCACTCAGATAAAGATTGAGTCAGATCTCGACTTGTGCAGGAACCATATAGGTATTTCTCTTATCATTCTAACCAAACCATGATCACTTCATTTGGACGAGCGTACTTCAAAATACGCGTTTCAAACGCTTGATTGTCGGCTACAGGCGCTTGACATTAATCTTTAGTGTTTTCGCTTTTGCAGCTTTTGTACTTTTGTCTTTGTTCACGCTTTTCTGGTCTTTCCTCTGTTAGGCTTGCTGAAGCTTTTGTCATCTTCTGTTACAGTACTTGATGCTTCAGAACTTTATTGAAAAGGGTAGCTCATTTTCTTGTCAAGCTTGGACTTTGAATATCTTAATACTCATTCAAAATTACTTCTTCATCCATCATAATGTTTTGCATTCTGATTAGATGCTTGATTAGCTTCACTGGATGCTTCTTAAATGAGTTAAGGCGCTTGGTTATCCACTGGGCACAATCATAAGGCTTTATAACTAGTTGCATTCTGACTAGTTACAATATTATGCTTCTTCGTCCCTATTTCTGTCCGCGTTAGGATTCGATGTCTGCATGAAACTTGTAAATATGGGTATTAGCTTTAATCAAACATTGGTTTCATCCAATTCGGACAACTACTGCGCAATATATTTCCATCAGACGCTACAAAGGTTTGACTGCAAGGAACAACATCACGTCAACAACTTACGGATGTTATTTGACAAAGATAGAGATCGATTTCGCTCTTGACCTCAGCATGAAAATTGCAGATATTTCTCTGAGCCTTCCAATGATACAAAGATCGATGCATTTGAACACCTAAAGCACCAGAAATTTTCAGCAAACGCTTGCATGTTCTGTTTGTCACGAACAGTATCACATCTCAAGCTTGAGTAAAGAATTTCACTCAGATAAAGATTGAGTCAGATCTCGACTTGTTCAGAAATCATGTAGGTATTTCTCTTATCATTCTAACCAAACCATGATCACTTCATTTGGACGAGCGTACCTCAAAATACGACGTTTCAAACGCTTGATTGTCGGCTACAGGCGCTTGACATCAATCTTTAGTGTTTTTGCTTTTGCAGCTTTTGTACTTTTGTCTTTGTTCACGCTTTTCTAGTCTTTCCTCTGTTAGGCTTGCTGAAGCTTTTGTCATCTTCTGTTACAGTACTTGATGCTTCAGAACTTTATTGAGAAGGGTAGCTCATTTTCTTGTCAAGCTTGGACTTTGAATATCTTAATACTCCATTCAAAATTACTTCGTCAGCCATCATAATGTTCTGCATTCTGATTAGATGCTTGATTAGCTTCACTGGATGCTTCTTATATGAGTGAAGGCTCTTGGTTATCCACTGGGCACAATCACAAGGCTTTATAACTCGTAGCATTCTGAACAGTTAGCGTATTATGCTTCTTTGTCCCTGTTACTGGCCGTGTTAGGATATGATGTCTGCATAAAATTGTATATTTGGATATTAGCTTTGATCGGACACTGGTTTCATCCAATTCGGATAACTACAGCCCAATATGTGGTCTTCAGACCCTACAAAGGTATGACAGTCAGGAACAACATCACGTCACCAACTTACGGATGCAATTTGACAAAGATAGAGATTGATTTCGCTCTTGACCTCTGCATGAAAATTGCAGATATTTCTCCGAGCCTTCCAACGATACCAAGATCGATGTGTTTGAACACCTTCAGCTCCAGAAATTGTCAGCAGACGCTTGGATGTTCTGATTGTCACGAACAGTATCTCATCTCAAGCTTCGCTAAAGAATTTCACTCAGATAAAGATTGATTCAGATCTCGACTTCTTCAGGAATCATGTAGTTATTTCTCTTATCTTTCTAACCAAACCAAGATCACTTCATTTGGAGGAGCGTACCTGATAACACGATGTTTCAAACGCTTGATTGTCGGCAGCAGGCTTGACTTCAATCTTCAGTGTTTTTGCTTTTGCTGCATTTGTACTTTTGCCTTTGTTAAGGATTTTCTAGTCTTTCTTCTGTTAGGGTTGCTAAAAATTTTATCTACTTCTGTTACAGTACTTGATGCTTCATAACTTTATTAAAAAGTGTACCTCATTTTCTGGTCAAACATGGACTTTGAATATCTTAATATTTCATTCAAAATTACTTCTGCAGCCATCATATTGTTCTGCATTCCGAGTAGACGCTTGATTAGCTTCACTGGGCACTTCTTAAATGAGTTTAGGCGCTAGGTTATCCACCGGGCACATTCACAAGGCTGTTTAAGTCGTAGCATTCTGACCAGTTAGCATATTATGCTTCTTTGACACTTGATTATCTTCACTGAACGCTTCTTAAATGAGTTAAGGCACTAAGTTATCCACTGGGCACATTGTACCTTTGCCTTTATTCACGCTTTCTAGTCTTTCGTACTTTTGCCACTGGGCACATTCACAAGGCTATTTAACAAGTAGCATTCTGACCAATTAGCGTATTATGCTTCTTTGACCTTGTTACAGGCCAAATTAGGATTCGATGTCTTCATTAAACTTGTATATATGGATATTAGCTTTAATTAGAGACCGGTTTCATTACATTCGGATACCAATAGCTCAATATAAGATCATGAGACCCTACAAAGGTATGATAGCTAGGAACAACATCACGTCACCAACTTACAGATGCAATTTGACAAAGATAGAGATCGATTTCGCTCTTGACCTCTGCATGAAAATTGCAGATATTTCTCCGAGCCTTCCAAGGATACCAAGATCGATTCGTTTGAACACCTTAAGCTCCAGAAATTGTCAGCAGACGCTTGGATGTTCTGATTGTCACAAACAGTATCTCATCTCAAACGCTTGATTGTCGGCAGCAGGCGCTTGACTTCAATCTTCAGTGTTTTTGCTTTTGCAGCTTTTGTACTTTTACCTTTGTTAAGGCTTTTCTTGTCTTTCTTCTGTTAGGGTTGCTAAAAATTTTGTCTACTTCTGTTACAGTACTTGATGCTTCAGAACTTTATTGAAAAGTGTACCTCATTTTCTGGTCAAACGTGGACTTTGAATATCTTAATATTTCATTCAAAATTACTTCTGCAGCCATCATATTGTTCTGCATTCCGAGTAGACGCTTGATTAGCTTCACTGGACGCTACTTAAATGAGTTTAGGCGCTAGGTTATCCACCGGGCACATTCACAAGGCTATTTAAGTCGTAGCATTCTGACCAGTTAGCTTATTATGCTTCTTTGACACTCTTACCGGCCAAATTAGGATTCGATGTCTTTACGAAACTTGTATATATGTATATTAGCTATAATTAGATATCGTTTAATCCAATTCGGACAACTACAGCTCAATATATGGCCCTCGGACGGTACAAAGGTATGACTGTCAGGAACAATATCACGCCGCCAACTTACGGATGCAATTTGACGAAGATAGACATCGATTTTGTTCTTGACCTCTGCAAGAAAATCGCAGATATTTCTCTGAGCCTTCCAACGATACCAAGATCGATGCATTTTAACAACTAAAGTTCTAGATATTGTCAGCATACGCTTGCTTGTTCTGATTGTCACGAACAGTATCACATCTTAAGCTTGAATAAAGAATTTCACTCAGATAAAGATTGATTCAGATCTCGACTTTTTCAGGAATCATGTAGTTATTCCTCTTATCTTTCTAACCAAACCCAGATCACTTCATTTGGATAAGCGTACCTCAAACCACGACGTTTCAAACGCTGGATTGTCGACAACAGGCGCTTGACTTTAATCTTCAGTGTTTTTGCTTTTGCAGCTTTTGTACTTTTGCCTTTGTTCACGCTTTCTAGTCTTTTGTACTTTTGCCACTGGGCACATTCACAAGGCTGTTTAACAATTAGCATTATGACCAATTAGCATGTTACGCTTCTTTGACCCTGTTATAGGCCGAATTAGGATTCGATGTCTTCATGAAACTTGTATATATGGATATTAGCTTTATTTAGACATCGGTTTCATTAAATTCGGATAGCTACAACTCAATATAAGGTCATTAAACCCTACAAAGGTATGGCAGTCAGGAACAACATCACGTCACCAACTTATGGAAGAAATTTGACAAAGATAGAGATCGATTTCGCTCTTGACCTCTGCATGAAAATTGCAGATATTTCTATGAGCCTTCAAACGATACCAAGATCGATGCATTTGAACACCAGAAGCTCCAGAAATTGTCATCAGACACTTGCATGTTCTGATTGTCATGAACAGTATCACATCTCAAGCTTGAATAAAGAATTTCACTCACATAAAGATTGATTCAGATCTCGACTTCTTCAGGAATCATGTAAGTATTTCTCGTATCTTTCTAACCAAACCAAGATCACTTCATTTGGATGAGCGTACCTCAAAATACGACGTTTCAAACGCTTGATTGTCGATAACAGATGCTTGACAACAATCTTCAGTGTTTTTGCTTTTGCAACTTTTGTACTTTTGTCTTTGTTCACGCTTTTCTGGTCTTTCTTCTGTTAGGCTTGCTGAAGCTTTTGTCAAATTTTGTTACAGTACTTGATGCTTCAGAACTTTATTGAAAAGGGTACCTCATTTTCTTGTCAAGCTTGGACTTTCAATATCTTAATACTTCATTCAAAATTACTTCTTCAGCCATCATAATGTTCTGCAGTCCGAGTAGACGCTTGATTAGCTTCACTAGACGCTTCTTCAATCAGTTAAGGCGCCAGGTTATCCACTGGGCACATTCACAAGGCTGTTTAAGTCGTAGCATTCTGACCAGTTAGCGTATTACGCTTCTTTGACCCCGTTACTCGCAGAATTAGGATTCGATGTCTTCACGAAAGTTGTATATATGGATATTAGCTTTAATGAGACACCGGTTTCATCCAATTTGGACAACTACAGCTCAATATATGGTCATCAGACCCTACAAAGGTATGAGAGTCAGGAACAACATCACGTCACCACCTTACGGATGCAATTTGACAAAGGTAGAGATCGATTTCGCTGTTGACCTCTGCATGAAAATTACAGATATTTCTCTGTGCCTTCCAACGATACCAAGTTTGATGCATTTGAACACCTTAAGCTCCAGAAATTGTCGGCAGACGCTTGAATGTTCTGATTGTCACGAACAGTATCAAATCTCAAGCTTGAATAAAGAATTTCACTCAGATAAAGATTGATTCAGATCCCGACTTCTTCAGGAATCATGTAGGTATTTCTCTTATATTTTTAACCAAACCAAGAGTACTTCATTTCGACGAGCGTACATCAAAATAAGACGCTTCAAACGCTTGATTGTCAGCAACAGGCGCTTGACTTCAATCTTCAGTGTATTTACTTTTGCAGCTTTTGTACTTCTGCCTTTGTTCAGGCTTCTCTAGTCTTTCTTCTGTTAGGGTTGCTAAAAATTTTACCTACTTCTGTTACAGTACTTGATGCTTTAGAACTTTATTGAAAAGTGTACCTCATTTTCTGGTCAAGCATGGACTTTGAATATCTTAATAATGTTCTGTATTCCGAGTAGACGCTTGATTAGCTTCACTGGACGCTTCTTAAATGAGTTTAGGCGCTAGGTTATCCACTGGGCACATTCACAAGGCTGTTTAAGTCGTAGCATTCTGACCAGTTAGCGTATTATGCTTCTTTGACCCTCTTACTGGCCAAATTAGGATTCGATGTCTTCACGAAACTTGTATATATGGATATTAGCTATAATTAGATACCGTTTCATCCAATTCGGACAACTACAGCTCAATATATGGCCATCGGACGGTACAACGGTTTAACTGTCAGGAACAACATCACACCACCATGTTACGGATGCAATTTGATAAAGATAGAGATCAATTTCAATCTTGACCTCTACAAGAAAATCGCAGATATTGCTCTGAGCCTTCTAATAACAAGATCGATGCATTTGAATACCTTAAGCTCCAGAAATTTTTAGCAGATACTTGTATGTTCTAATTGTCACGAACAGTATCACATCTCAAGCTTGAATAAAGAATTTCACTCAGATAAAGATTGATTCAGATCTCGACTGCTTCAGAAATCATGTAGGTATTTCTCTTATATTTCTAAACAAACCAAGATCACTTCATTTGGATGAGCGTAACTCAAAATATGACGTTTCAAACGTTTGATTGTTGGCAACAGGCGCTTGACTTCAATCTTCAGTGTTTTTGGTTTTGCAGCTTTTGTTATTTTGTCTCTGTTCACGCTATTCTACTCTTTCTTCTGTTTGGGTTGCTAAAAATTTTGTCTTCTTCTGTTATAGTACTTGATGCTTCCGAACTTTATTGAAAAGGGTACCGTATTTTCTGTTCAAGCTTGGACTTTGAATATCTTAATACTTCATTCAAAATTACATCTTCAGCCATCATAATGTTCCACATTCCGAGTGCACGCTTGATTAGCTTCACTGGACGCTTCTTAAATAAGTTAAGGCGCTTGGTTATCCACTGCACACATTCACAATGTTGTTTAAGTCGTAGCTTTCTGACCAGTTAGCATATTATGCTTCTTTGACCCTGTTACTAGCCGGATTAGGATTCGATGTCTTCACGAAACTTGTATATACGGATATTGATATGATCCTGAATTCATTAAGCATGTGGAAGGAAAACTACAAGGATTTTATTATTTTAAAATTCAAAGTGTCTTGAAGAACCATGATGATGAAGGGCGTGTGCTACTTGGAAGCCCATTTACTAGTCTTATTTCTAATTAAATAAAATGTAATAGGCTATTTGTGGATCCAATTTTGGGGGAACTTCACTTTGGTGTCCATGAAGTGTGGGCTACACTAAATTTGTATGATGACCAAGCCCAATTCATGAGGATGCACGAAATTGGAAGCTTCTAGGAGGGCAACCTTTGGCTTGCATGCCTAGGTAACTCCTTTAGAAGTTATGGAACCCCTTTTTATTAGTCACTTAAGTAGGATAGTAATTTAGCCACTTAGTGGATTAGTAAATGCTTTTATTACACCACTTAGTGGCATAGTCATGAAAGGGGTTTTGTCATCTAGTGATGACCTTTTGTATGCACCCCTCCATCTCCTATATAATTCGAGTATGATGAATGGAAAAGGATAACTAAGAAGTTAATTTTGGATTGATTCCAATTGTGAGGGTTTTGTCTCTCTTAGGTTCTTGATTGAGCCACCCCCTTTGATCTTATCAAGAGTCCAAGACTTTTGTGGCGATCTTCACTAGGCTTATCAAATCCCCTTGGATTTGTGGCGCCTCTCCCCTTTTCTCATCTCCATCCATTTTCTTGTTTCTTTCTTTCTTGAATTGAACACTACTTGTTTTCCTAAGTTTCATTGGTAGTCTAACCAATTGTGCTTGATAATTCAACCTAAGATCATCACCAAGGCAACCCACTAATTTGGTTGTCATCAAGTGGTATCAAAGCTTAGGCTTTGGTAGCAAAGTGTGACTGCAGCACCAACAAGTACTCTTTTATGCACCAAAACCGAAAGGTCACTCTTGCTCCTTTGCCTCCAAGAGAAGTTAGTGAGGATCAACCTAAGATGAGAGAAAAAGAGAAAGCCTTGAGTGAAAAGGAGAAATTGAAAGAAAAGATTGAAGAGAGTGAGGTCCATGTTGAGAGAAGACTAGAAAATGAGGTGAGTGAAAAAGAGAGTAGTGCAGGAGAGGGAGAGGGAAAAGAGATACTGGTGAAGGAAGTCATCATGGATACTTGTTCTAATCCTAACATTTTTCCATCTTTTGTTGATTCTATTGTGAAGGAGGTTGAGGATAAAATTTCAAAGGATGATTGCACAACAACCATTGTACTTCAAGATGCAATGACCAATTCCATAGAATCACTAGAGAAGTCATGGCCTTCAACTACTCTAATCCCTTCTTCTAAGTTGACTTGTGGATTCAAGTGTTGGGATTTTTCTTATTTTGTTTCTTCGCCTAACATTTCTTCCTTAGGTCATGAAGAGAAGAAAGTGAATCAAGGAGAGTATCCTCAAGAAGTGATTACCTTTTGTGACTTTGGTAAAGATAATTATGCCTTGGCAACCAAAAGAAAAGAGGAGCAAGCAAATCCTTCCAACAAACTTCAAAATTTGTCTAATGTGGAAGTAACATGTGATGAGTTCTTTATACTTATTTTCGACCCTGGAGGTATTGGAGCTAGAAATTCGAGGTCGAATTCTCTTCAACAGGGAGGGAATGATGTGAATCTGGAATGGACACCCTTGACAAGAATTATGAAGCCCGAAATGAAAAAGGAAGAACAAAATTGCGATTTACAGAAATTCTTATTTTTATTGAAAATTACTTATCTATCTTGTTTTGGATGAATCAGGAGCTACAGAAGTCCAAATTATGTGTTTCTTGATGCATTAGAAAAATAACAAAATTTTCTACAAATTATATTTCACGCTTCTTGACCAAATTCGGCATCTATCATAGTGGAAAATGGGCTGGAAGTTGAAGACGAAATTCTGGACGGATTTGGTTTTGATTTTTATTAGTCTTTTGGTTTCCATAGGTTACATAAGTTTGTTAGCTTCCTTAGTGGAGGAATCTTTTGGCTTGCATGCCAAAAGTAACTCCTTGTAGTTATGACTCATCTTTATTAGTTGGTTTTCATTAGAATGGTTATGTTTTTAGGCAGCCACTTATTGTTGTCATCATTTCATCAATTAGTGGCATATTCATGATAGTTATTAGGGGGGTTATGGAATCTTATGATGACTTGTGTAAACCAACTCTTGACAGCCCCAATTCCTATATGTATGAGCCTAATATGATGAGTAATACAACTTGGATGTTGAATTTGGATTAATTCCATTTGTGAGAGAATTGTTCTCTTAGGTTCTTGGTTGAACCAAACTTAGTTCTTATCAAGAATTTAAGATTCTTGTGGCGAACATCACTTGGCTTATCAAACCTTCTTGGTTTGTGGCACCTTCATCATCTCTTTCTTTCCATTTTCTTAATTTCTTCTCTTTTATGTTGTTTCATTTTGTTCCTATACAAAGAGCACGAAATTATCATGCTTGAAATTCAACCATAAGGTCTTCAAAAGGCAACCTCACCATTTGGTTGTCATCAAGTGGTATCAAAGCTTAGGCTTTGGTTGAATTTTTGTTTGTGTTCTTGATTCTATTTTATTTGTTCTTCATCTTCTACCTTTTTTGTTATTCATGGAAGTCAAGCAAAGGAAGAATATTTTCTATTCTAGATGCTTTGTGAAGGACATGGTGTGTAGCTTGACCATTGATAGGCAATGTTACATCAACATGGCCAGCACAACCTTGGTGGAGAAGTTGTCACTTCATGTTCTGGAGCATCCGCAACCATATTCACTCAATAGTCTTGAGGATCCAGAATTTAGTGATATGGGCAGCATGATGGTGAGTAAACAAGTACTAGTGTCGTTTAAATTTGAGGGAAATGAAGATGAGGTACTATGTGATGTGGTGCCTACAAAAACAAGGCACTTGCTACTTGGGCGTCCATGGAGGCATCAGCGACAAGCAAGGCGTGTTGAAGAGAAAGAAAAACAAGAGAGTATGGTCCATGATAAAAAGAAAGATGAGATTCAGAGTGATGACAATAGAGAGGTAAAAGAAAGTGAAGAGTAAAAGGAGAGTAAAGAGGGAAAAGAAGAAAAAAAAAAGAGAGCATAGAGAAAGAAGTTGAGAAGCAAATCCGTGAGAGAAAAGAAGATGGAAAAGAAAATAATGAGGTTTTTGTTTGTAAAAATGAGAGCTTTGAGAGGAAGGTAGAGAAAAGGGAGAGTGATGAGAGAGAAGAAGACGAAAATGAAAACCATGAGAGAAAAGTAGAGGAAAAAGAGAACAATGGGGGATATATCTTGAACAATGAGAATTTTGAGAGAAAAAGGGATGGAAGAGCCAATTTTCAAGAAAAAGGTGGAAGGCATAAAAGAAAGATGTTATTAGATAATCCACTAACTTTTGATGCAGGTTTGGATTTGAGGACAAATCCTTTTGAAGAAGGGGAGCCTGATATGATCCTGAATTCATTAAGCATGTGGAAGGAAAACTACAAGGATTTTATTATTTTAAAATTCAAAGTGTCTTGAAGAACCATGATGATGAAGGGCGTGTGCTACTTGGAAGCCTATTTACTAGTCTTATTTCTAATTAAATAAAATGTAATAGGCTATTTGTGGATCCAATTTTGGGGGAACTTCACTTTGGTGTCCATGAAGTGTGGGTTACACTAAATTTGTATGATGACCAAGCCTAATTCATGAGGATGCACGAAATTGGAAGCTTCTAGGAGGGCAACCTTTGGCTTGCATGCCTAGGTAACTCCTTTAGAAGTTATGGAACCCCTTTTTATTAGTCACTTAAGTAGGATAGTAATTTAGCCACTTAGTGGATTAGTAAATGCTTTTATTACACCACTTAGTGGCATAGTCATGAAAGGGGTTTTGTCATCTAGTGATGACCTTTTGTATGCACCCCTCCATCTCCTATATAATTCGAGTATGATGAATGGAAAAGGATAACTAAGAAGTTAATTTTGGATTGATTCCAATTGTGAGGGTTTTGGCTCTCTTAGGTTCTTGATTGAGCCACCCCCTTTGATCTTATCAAGAGTCCAAGACTTTTGTGGGGATCTTCACTAGGCTTATCAAATCCCCTTGGATTTGTGGCGCCTCTCCCCTTTTCTCATCTCCATCCATTTTCTTGTTTCTTTCTTTCTTGAATTGAACACTACTTGTTTTCCTAAGTTTCATTGGTAGTCTAACCAATTGTGCTTGATAATTCAACCTAAGATCATCACCAAGGCAACCCACTAATTTGGTTGTCATCAGATATTAGCTTTAATCAGACACCGGTGTCAACCAATTCGGGCAACCCCAGCTGAATATATATCCATCAAACGGTGCAAAGGTGTAACTGTCAGGAACAACATCACGTCACTAACTTACGGATGCAATTTGACAAAGATAGAGATCGATTTTGTGACACTCACTACCCCGCATAAAATAAAATATAAATAAAATCATACATGTCTTTAAAAAAATAACAATTAAAAATGAAAACGTTTCCTCAAGGGTAATGTGCATCACATCATCTATAACTCAAACGTAGGAATCTGAAATAATCAAAATCCTTTTAAAACAAACTGCGGAAAACATAAATAATAAACATATCCCAAATCCCGATGTCACATATCAGAGTTGGTATACATATACCGATAATACATCGGAATAAACTAAACAACTGAACGTAAATCCTAACTACTATTACTAAGAGAGATCTCCATGGGATCACTCCTCGTCAGCATGCTCACCTTCCTCTGCACATGCAACTTCATATGCACAAGAACAACAAAAGGTAGGGGTGAGAAATACGATCATAAATATATGTAAACGGAATGGAATAGTAATTAAGATGACATACAACATACATCAACCAACACATGTATAATCAATACATATATATATATATATATATATATATATATATATATATATGTATATATATATACCAAAGATGCATGTCAATGCGAATGCAACATCACTACTCCGTATGCATGTGGCTAACAACTCTAACTCTGGAAAGACGATTAGGAGTACATGTCCGATTATCAACGTGGATGATATGCCAGACCATGGGCCATCCCCGAACACTCTCACTAATCCTGATAACGTATAGTGGCTAGTCAGGGTACTCAAGCTTATTCATTAGGTCACTCCGACAATAGGTAGCTAGCCCATGTCACCTGGAACTTCCCTACCCAATGGACCCGCAAGGCCGGTTTAACACCCATCGTGGCCTCCACTATCGCGATTCATCGTTTGCTTTCCACCCAACATATCAACTTCAATGTATGATGCGTGCAATGTTCATCAATATGCAAACACATGTCCAACCATCCATCATCAACACCATTACATGGCTATCAACTTTGACTAACAAGCATCAAAGATGATTTACCAACATCAAACTTGACCAATAAGCATCAAGAATGATTTAACCAACAACATCAGTAACAGTACGTCGTTACCAATAACATCATAGTCATAATAATTGTTCTCTTTGTTAAGTCTTAACTTATCATTATCTTTATTAAGTATTATATTTAATCTTATTATCTAAACCTCAATTCATATTTTATTAAGATTATAACTTAACCTTAATATTTAAACCTCAAGTCATATATTTATTAAGATTATAACTTAATCCTAATATTTAAACCTCAAGTCATATATTTATTAAGATTGTAACTTAATCTTAATATCTAAACCCCAATTCATATCTTATTAAGATTATAACAAGGCTACATAACATTATCCATCAAGCATAAGGGGTCAAAACTGCTCCTGGCACGTGAGAATCGATTTCCAAACTCTGGAATCGATTTCTCAAGTCTTCAAATCGATTTCCAATCTCTGGAAATCGATTTCAACATGTCCAAATCAATTTTGAACAGGGAAAATCGATTCTAGAAATTGATTTCTACAAGGCCAAATCGATTTCCACACCTTGGAAATCGATTCTTGGTCGATTCAAATCGATTTCCATGTGCTGAAAATCGATTTCTGGGTGTCAGATCATATAGCAGCGGGTTTTCTCCGCTATCGTACCAGTATACGTTCTCTAATTGACATATCATTCGAGCCTAAGTTATTTATCACCAATTTGATTAGTCCAAGACTCATAAATCATAACCTAAGGGTTTTCAAACTAATCATTGGTCATCAATCTCACATTGCCTATTTATTTTCTCCCTATAACTATGTTCTGATAGCATAAGGTTAACAAAACACCACATCATGGCATAAACAACATGTTCATCATCATCAATTCATCAACAATCATATAAATCATGGAATCATAGTTATAAACATGTTATAACATCAAATTATTCATCAATCAATACTCATATAGCCAGAAAACAACATAACAACATTCATAGGCATACGCAGGCATACATAGGGGTCATGGGTTAACCCCTTCATCTTAAGCTATCCCAAAACCCACATATTCATGACCAATTTTCTCCCCCCATACCTGGTATGATGATTCACAGCCTAATGGAAAGAGAACAGAGCCAAGTTCTGCTACGGTTCCTTCTTACGGGTTCAGCACTTGATCACGATCGCAACACTGGAAAGCAGAGTCGATCTTTAAGTTAAGGATTGAAAGGGAAAACAAATCTAGGATTAGAAACTCGCCTTGGTTTCTAACATAGGAGATTAACTCTAGCGGCAGGGATAGACTAGCCAAACAACAGCGTGTTCTTGACGAAGAACACCAAAGCAGGATTCGTCCTTTGGGTTTTCTAGAGTAAGAGATCAATTAGAGCTCTTAGGGATGAGAAGAGGCAAAAAGTGTGTACAATAGGGTGTGGATACTAGGTTTAGGTCATACGCTATGTATATATAACTGTTAGGGACGTTTTAGGACGAATGGGCCGTACACAGCATAGCCCGGTAACCAAAACGCGTACACAAGCTCTGACACGCATGGGAATCGATTCCACATCCATGGAAATCGATTTTCCATTGGCCAAATCGATTTTCTTATCAAAGTAATCGATTTTTCCCTATAAACAATCGATTTCCACTTTCTGGAAATCGATTTCTTCACCTGGAAATCGATTTCCCAAATCGATTTCCCTTTCAGAAAACGTGTTTTTGGCCTCGACACCTGAATAATACTTGTAGATAATTCTCTAAGCTTTCCAACACATCCAAGATCACCTCGATCGGATGTCTAGAACTCAAGATATGGCCAAAACCGTGAAACTGGTTATTTAGGTTCGGATGGATCGATTATTCTAAAGGCTGAACTATTACAACTATGAACTTATGCACCAAAAACAAGCAAAAACAACATATGCAAACATCTATAAGCAATTATTAACACATATGTACATAGAAGTGAAAAAGCAGAGTGTTACAGATTTCGTTCTTGACCACTGCAAGAAAATCGCAGATATTTCTCTGAGCCTTCCAAGGATACCAAGATCGATGCATTTTAACAACTAAAGCTCCAGATATTGTCAGCAGACGCTTGCTTGTTCTGATTGTCACAAACAGTATCACATCTAAATCTTGAATAAAGAATTTCACTCAGATAAAGATTGATTCAGATCTCGACTTCTTCAGGAATCATGTAGTTATTTCTCTTATCTTTCTAACCAAACCAAGATCAATTCATTGGGACGAGCGTAGCTCAAAACATGACGTTTCAAATGCTTGATTGTCGGCAACAGGCGCTTGACTTTAATCTTCAGTGTTTTTGCTTTTGCAGCTTTTGTACTTTTGCCTTTGTTCACGCTTTTCTGGTCTTTCTTCTATTAGGCTTGCTGAAGCTTTTGTCATCTTCTGTTACAGTACTTGATGCTTCAGAACTTTATTGAAAAGGGTACCTCATTTTCTTGTCAAGCTTGGACTTTGAATATCTTAATACTTCATTCAAAATTACTTCTTCAGCCATCGTAATGTTCTGCAGTCTGATTAGACACTTGATTATCTTCACTGGACACTTCTTAAATGAGTTAATGCGCTAGGTTATCCCTTGGGCACATTGTACTTTTGTCTTTGTTCACGCTTTCTAGTCTTTTGTACTTTTGCCATTGGGCACATTCACAAGGCTGTTTAACAAGTAGCATTCTGACCAGTTAGCATATTATGCTTCTTTGACACTGTTACAGGCCGAATTAGGATTCGATGTCTGCATGAAATTTGTATATATAGATATTAGCTTTAATTAGACACCAGTTTCGTTAAATTTGGATAACTACAGCTCAATATAAGGGCATGAGACCCTACAAAGGTATGACAGTCAGGAACAACATCACGTCACCAACTTATGGAAGAAATTTGACAAAGATAGAGATCGATTTCGCTCTTGACCTCTGCATGAAAATTGCAGATATTTCTCTGAGCCTTCCAACGATACCAAGGTCCATGCATTTGAACACCAGAAGCTCCAGAAATTGTCATCAGACGCTTGCATGTTCTGATTGTCATGAATAGTATCACATCTCAAGCTTGAATAAAGAATTTCACTCAGATAAAGATTGATTCAGATCTCGACTTCTTTAGGAATCATGTAAGTATTTCTCTTATCTTTCTAAACAAACCAAGATCACTTCATTTGGACGAGCGTACCTCAAACCACGACGTTTCAAACGCTTGATTGTCGGCAACAGGCGCTTGACTTTAATCTTCTGTATTTTTGCTTTTGCAGCTTTTGTACTTTTGCCATTGTTCACGCTTTCTAGTCTTTTTTACTTTTGCCACTGGGCACATTCACAAGGTTGTTTAACAAGTAGGATTCTGACCAATTAGCGTATTATGCTTCTTTGACCCTGTTAGAGGCCGAATTAGGATTCGAGGTCTTCATGAAACTTGTATATATGGATATTACACTGGTACAGAAAGCACTTTTACATCGGTTAAAAAATGCTTTTAACATCGGTTATAGTGGCGACGTTAATTAAAGGGATGTTAAAAGTGAGTCGTTTAACATCGGTTGTAAACCGATGTTAAAAGTTTAATTTTAACATCGGTTAATAAAAAACCGGATGTTAAAAGTAAACTTTAAACATCGGTTATATTAACACCCGATGTTAAAAGTGTGGTCTCAGTCCTGGTCAGTACACTTTTAACATCCATTTTATCTGAAACCGATGTTAAAAGTAGTTATAACATCGGTTTTAGGAACATATGATGTTAAAAGTGTACATTTAACATCGGTTATTAGAACAACCGATGTTAAAATTAAATTTTTTCTTTAAATGGTGTGTTACATTTATAGTTCTTTCCCACCCTGCATATCAATCAGTATATCATCCACAATTCAGTACACAACATAATGCTAGAAACAGATTCAAACATGTAACTCATATAGATTGCTGTTCCGGAATTACAATATTACAGTACTAGTTGCACAACTCCAGAATAATTAAACTATATTATAATGACATTATATATATACAATGTTATAAGTGCAATAACCTAAAGTCCGAAATGTGTCACATGCAATACATATACAAGTGTAAAAATCATATACAATCTACATTATGCTGCCTAGTATACTCATAAAAGAAATTAGCAAAACGATCCCTCAGGTCTTTCATCTCTTCTTTATGAAGTGGAGTTTGATCGTCAAAAGCCTGCACAAGTTTAAATAAACTCAACATTAAATCATCAACCAAAACAAAATATAATTTAACTTGTGCAAAACTTTATATTTATTACCTGTTGCCATCCGTCAATAATAGTGGCGGAGACAACGTTCAACATATGTTTCATCACGTAGTATCCACATTCCCAGCCGCCAGCTTGTCTACGAGACTACAAGACAATATGAAATTGAATATCAAGTACAGTACTAATATAATAATAATTACTGTTGTAATTTTTTTGTAAGAAATAATAAACTACTTACGAGTGGGATAATCCATTCAGGCTTTCTTTTTGACTTGGATGGCCTACTTTTGCCATCTGCACAAGCCATGCTACTTGCAACCATAGCTCTATGATTAAAAATAATAATGTCAATTATGTTCATGTAATAAAGCAAAAGCAATTTGAATTACAAATTAAATTAAAGCTTACATGTCAATCGCGTCCTTCAATTCAGATGTCGGACTATAGTGCAACGAGCATAAGAAGATGACACGATTCTGGCTAGGATGAAGTATGAGCAACTGCCAATGACCACTCCTAAGTATTGGTGCTAGATAAATATCTTTCTTTGTTTGACCAAGTAGCTTCAGGATGTATGTCTTCATCGCATCCCCATTAGTGCAGTAATTTCCCTGAATTACGCTTGGGTCTAAGAATCCATATGTATTCTGGTTGCCTCTTTCCATACATAAGTGATGAAGATACCTAAGATATTAGAATAAAATAATGTTAAATACCTAAGACATTGAAATAAATTATAGAATTAAAATACCTAAGATGCATGTCAACAGTGTACTTACGTGCACCACATACTCAGAACGGTATTGGCTAGCCAATTACCAGGCAGACATATGTCACCTATATCCTTCCCAGATAAAAAAAAAAAAAAAAAGGCTAGCAAGTCGCAAGCGCCTTCGTGTTCCAAGCGAATAGAATACTCTTTATCCGGCGCATCCGCAGCAAATGCGGCCAAATGAGCTATATTCGATCTTAGCTTTTTATCAATGTTCTAAGCAACAAAGATAAGGCATTAGTTAAGTAATGTCATTTGTAAATAAATAAGACATAACTAATTAAATGATTAATATGAAATTAATATGCATACCTGGGATAAAGGCATCTCAACTGGCTTATGTGCATCCCCACAGCTCCCAACGGTGCTCACATGCTGAGAAGGTTGGCTCATTAGGCTTGGTTGGGAAATTGTAACCCCCCTAGATGACATCTCCTTTATGAATGATTCCATAAGCTCCGGAAACATCTCTCTTTTAAGCTCCTCCTTAATGCTTTCCCGCTCGTGGCTGCTGATTCGGCTTCCAACATGGACTCGTCGTCCGTGATATTGCCGAATGCCCACTAGCCCTCCAACACCCTTTACAAAGCCAGGGTGGTCATCTTTACCTAGGGCAGTGCTCAGGATATCCCTACGTCCATGTTGAATGAATGATCCTTGCGAGCTTTGTTCCACCAGCGATGTCTACAAGGGGAAATTCACAAAATATGTGTAAGATAGTGTTTACTTAACTGTATTAATTACAAGTAGAAGTAATCTATTAATTACTTACAATCTTTTCAGCGACAATGCATGTGGGCTCGGCTTTAAAATCTCCCGATTTTGTCTTTCGGGCTTCCATCCATGTTTCATGGCGTTCGGGTGGAGATGGAGGATTAACAACTATTTCTCTATCGGCTTCGGCTTCTCCATCAGCTCCACCTTCTTCTTGCTTCTTTTTGGCCTCTTCTTGCTTCTTTTTCATCTTCTCATTCATAATTTTATGCCGAACCATACGATAGCCACCACGAGACATATGGTGTGGGTGTACATTGTTTTCCTGGATTTCCTTGGCCTTTTTCCTTTTCTCCTGTTACAAATAACACGTACTCAATTCAATTAAATAAAGAAATTAGATAGGCCTATTATAAAAAATATAACGGGAAACTAACCAGAAAGGCAGGGTCTTGTCGGCTCACAACAAACCTATCCCACGTCTCCTCATCAATGAAAGAGTATGTGTCAAGTAGAGATTTGTCGTCTTTCTTCTCAAAAATATATCTATTGCCCAAATAGGTCTTGAACCCCGTCCACTGCTTCGCGACAAAAGAAAGTCATTTCTTCTTACATTCAGGAGTATTCGGGACATCAAAGGTCAACTATAGTACAAAATAAAATGGAGGAAATATATTAGAGTATGATAATAATATAAGTAAATACAATTTAGATACAAATAGAGAGGATAAAAGTAAAATACCAAGATTGAAGACCAAATTTGATCCTTCACCATACTCGGTACCTGAGCCCATTCCTCAATCAGAATACTAACCCTGTTTCGAGCTTCCAGGGCCATAAAATCGGTGACTTTGTTAGCTTTCGGCCCTATGGCCCCCCCATATGTATCAAACTCAACCGGAAGCCTCTGATCACCGCAACGACTCAGGGCCAATGATCGTAACTTTGTGGCTGCTCTATCCCTTTTTTTGGGGCATGCACCACCTGACCCGCTATGTGAAGGAGAAGGAGGAATGCCTGCTGGATCAGTCATGTATGCCTATTTAGACAAAAAGTAATAAATTAGGTCAGTATATAAGAATGGATAAATAAAAAAAAGTCTACTATAACATGGATAAAAAAGCCTACTTTAACATGGATAAATAAAAATAAGTCTAACTTAACTAGAAGAAATAAAAATAAGTCTACTTTAACATGGATAAATAAAAAAAAGAATACTTTAATTTAAACATAACTTACACTATGGTCAAGTTTAGATCAATATCCCTTCATGATGATCATCAAGAGTGGCAAGTACATCGTCCACTACATTTTCCTCGACGAAAATAGGCATCTGTGTTGAGAAAGAAGGAGTTTCTGGAATATCAAGAGTTGAATCTTGATTTTCATGGATACCATTATGCATGCTTTTTCCTTGGAGAACAACTGACCACCTTTTGTTAGAAGGATCATTGATATAAAACACTTGTTTTGCTTGGGAAGCCATGATGAAAGGCTCTTCCGTGTGACCTACTTTGTCAAGGTCTACCAATGTAAATCCTAATTCTTCAGTTTGCACACCACTGTTACTGTCAGCCCAATTACACTTAAAAACAGGCACTTGAAATTTAGTGTAATCGACCTCCCAAATCTCTTCAATGACTCCAAAGTAAGATTTCGATGCCATAATGGGATTTGTATCTTTTGAACTAGAGAAGTGCATCGACTCAGATACGATCATAACCCTACTGTTTTGCATGGTACTCTTGTCATCTTGGGAGTTTGTATAGATGGAAAACATATTGATATCGTATCCACTCTAACATATGACTTCAAGACGTGGCCCCTGTGCTAGCCATTGTAATGTATCGGAAGCAGTATGATCATTTGTAATTTTTTCTTTAAACCAGGCTACGAAAGTCTTGTTATGATGGTTCAACAACCATTTTTCATTCCTTCTAGGGTTTTCTTCCTTGACCTCTTGTTTGTGAGCACATAAGTAAGGTGCAACCTCATCAGTGTTATTCAAAATGTGCAAATGGGCTTGAAACACTTCCTCCCGAGCCTTGCTATTAACCTTTATACCTCGTGTACCCTTACCGGCACATCTTCCCTCATGACGAGGCTTAGGAATCCCTATAGCCTCCACTTCTGAAAGGTAGTCTTGACAAAACTCAATAGCTTCTTCTGCAACGTACCTTTGAACAATAGATGCTTCAGGACTGTGTGGATTCTTCACATACCCTTTCAAGATCTTCATGTATCGCTCAACTGGGTACATCCACCTTAAATAAACGGGGCCACATAATCTAATCTCCCTCACTAGATGAACAATTAAGTGAACCATGATGTCGAAAAATGAAGGAGGAAAATACATCTCCAATTGGCACAAGATTATAGCAGCCTCATCTTCCAACTCATCCAACTTCTGGGGGTCAATGACTTTGCTACATATAGCACTGAAGAATGAGCACAACCTAGTTATGACATGTCTAACATTTTTAGGAGCAATACCACGAATAGCCACTGGTAGTAGTTGTTGCATCAAGACGTGGCAATCATGAGACTTTAAGCCAACCAATTTTAGATCATTTGAGACAAGTCTCTTGACATTTGAAGAGTAACCCTGTGGCACTTTGACGCCCCGTAGACACTCACAAAAACTTGTTCTCTCTTTTTTTGACAAGGTATGACATGCTGGAGGCAAATATGTCCGCTTACCATCCTTTGGTTGTGGAGCTAACTGCTCTCGTATACCCATCGCAACCAGATCTAGACGAGCATTCACACCGTCCTTTGTCTTACCCTGAATGTTGAGAAGCGTTCCAATTAGACTATCACATACATTTTTCTCCACATGTATGACATTAATACAATGTATGACATCAAGTTTGCACCAGTATGGAAGATCAAAGAAGATCGACCTCTTCTTCCATATGTTTTTCTCAACAGCCTTCTTTTGAGCTTTTCCGAACATAACATTAATGTCCTTCACCCTTTGATAAACTTTCTCTCCATTAAAGGCCGTCGGAGCAATTCCATTCTCTTGGAATCCATTGAAAGCTTTTTTTAGTCTATGATATGGGTGATCACGTCTGAGAAATCTTCGATGCCCAAGGTAAACTGTCTTCCTTCCTTGTTGCAATTGTGTGAAACATGTGCCTTCTTCACATATTGGGCATGCTTTATGCCCCTTAACACTATACCCGGACAAGTTCCCGTATGCTGGAAAGTCATTGATGGTGCAAAATAACATGGCACGCATCTTGAAAGTCTCTTTGTAATGACCATCAAACACATCAACGCCTTCCACCCACAGCTTTCTCAAGTCTTCAATCAAGGGACTTAGATAAACATCTAAGTTATTTCCTGGCTGTTTTGGGCCCGAAATCATCATAGATAACCTCATGTATTTGCGCTTCATGCACAACCAAGGAGGTAGATTGTAAATTATGAGGAGAACAGGCCATGAACTATGCATACTACTTAAGCTACCATACGGATTCATTCCATCCGTAGCAAGTCCAAGCCTAAGGTTTCTTGGCTCATTTCCGAAATTCGGAAACAAACTATCAATTCTCTCTCATTGCACAGAATCAGTTGGATGGCGAAGCATTCCATCACGTTTCCTCTTATCTGCATGCCATCTAATGTTCTTTGCGTCATTTACATTAGCGAACAATCGCTTGAACCTTGGAATTATTGGAAGATACCACAACACCTTTGCAGGAGGACCCTTTGTGATCACATCACAACTAGAATCACCATCCTTCACTTTGTACCGCGATACCCCACACTTGGGGCAGTTGTGCATACCTTCATACACACCCATGTATAGTATGCAATCATTAGGACATGCATGTATCTTCTTATACTCCATACCCATCGGACAGAGTATCTTCTTTGCCTCATAGTTACGATCTGCCAGTGTGTTGCCTTCTGGAAGCATGTTGTTCAATAACTCAAGCAATTCGGTGAAGCTTTTATCACTCCACCCATTTCTCGCCTTCACACTGAATAATTTTAAGACCGCCGACAACCTTGTATAAGTAGTGCACCCCGGATACAAAGGCGTATCCGCATCACTGCACAAAGTATCATACACACGTGCTCGCTGAAATGACTCTTGTCCAATATCACGGATCATGTCCTCTAGTCGATCGTCCTCCATATCTACATCAACTTCTTCACTTTGGGACACACTTGGCATGTTTAACAAGTCTTCACCATGCCATATCCATCTTGTATAACTCTTGCAAATCCCTTCACAAATAAGATGATCACGTATTTGCTTAACTTCACATTTCCTCATATTCAAACATCTAACACAAGGACAATCAAATCTTCCATTACTATCAGGAAGATTTCTTTGAGCAAATTCTAGAAACTCTTCCACTCCCTCCCGATATTCATCACTTGTGCGTTTACTAACCATCCAACTACGGTCCATATCCACGTTCTGTAGATTTACACATATTTATACACTATGAGCGCAAGAGGGGAGACTCTCAAAGAGCAGTATTTGAAATTATAGGCCTAAACCTTAAGTCCTATTATAGAAACTAAACCCCTCGACTATTGATCAAACCAATCCAGATGACCTAACTTTTTAAAAGAACCCAAACCCCTTCACTATTGAGATTATAAGCAAAGCCTAAAAGTCTATGCTCAATATGTAACATCAAAGTGTTTAAGTTTAAAAAAAACTCAAAATGCATTTCATTATTTCATAAAATATTCAAATCATTAAAACAGAGACAATGCTAAACACTAACTAACAGAGAAGGATTACCAAGGAGAAGGGGAGTTGGGGCGGTTCAAATGCGGTGGTCAGTTGTAGAAGAGAGGGAGTTGGGGTGGTTTAGTTGCGATGGTTCAGTTGTAAATGATTCTGAGCAAATATTAGCAAAAATGGTATTTAACAAATGAGGGTTTGAGCAAATAAAAATAGGGAAGAGAGAGTTACGTACCTTTGCGAAGAGGAAGTTATGGTGGTGGTTCTACGGTGGCTCACGAATGGAGGAGAAGGAGGTCAGTGAAGAGAAGAGAAAAGTAGGTCACGGGAGTGAGAACAATGTAACGTTGAAATGTAGGGCGTGAGACAGAGAAGGTTTGAGAAAGTTAACGTTATACATTTTAATAACTTTTAACATCGGTTGTTAGAAAAAACCGATGTTAAAATTTATTTTAACATCGGTTATATAAAAAACTGATGTTAAAAGTTACTTTTAACATCGGTTAACTAAGAACCGATGTTAAAAAGTTAGCACCAGTAAATATGGAATGGAGGGAAGAAACTTTTAACATCGGGTTTACCAGAAATGGATGTTAAAAGTACATTTTAACATCAGGTTACTTATAACCGATGTTAAAAGTCTGCTTCATATGCTATTTATTTACAAGTTTGCCACCGCGTCTATTTTTAACATCTGTTTTTCTTTAACAGATGTTCAAAGCCTGACGTGAAAAGTCTATTTTCCACTAGTGTAACCTTTAATTAGACAGCGGTTTCACTAAATTCGGATAACTACAGCTCAATATAAGGTCATGAGACCCTACAAAGGTATGACAGTCAGGAACAACATCAAGTTCCCAACTTACGGATGCAATTTAACAAAGATAGAGATCGATTTCGCTCTTGACCTCTGCATGAAAATTGCATATATTTCTCTGACCCTTCCAACGATACCAAGATTGATACATTTGAACAACAGAAGCTCCAGAAATTGTCATCAGACGGTTGCATGTTCTGATTGTCATGAACAGTATCACATCTCAAGCTTGAATAAAGAATTTCGCTGAGATAAAGATTGATTCAGATCTCGACTTCTTCAGGAATCATGTAGGTATTTCTCTTATCTTTCTAACCAAACCAAGATCACTTCATTTGTATGAGCGTACCTCAAAATACGACGTTTCAAACGTTTGATTATCGGCAACAGGCGATTGACTTCAATCTTCAGTGTTTTTGGTTTTGCAGCTTTTGTTCTTTTGGTTTTGTTCATGATTTTCTACTCTTTCTTCTGTTAGGGTTGCTAAAAATTTTGTATTCTTCTGTTATAATACTTGATGCTTCCGAACTTTATTGAAAAGGGTACCTTATTTTCTGGTCAACCTTGGACTTTGAATATCTTAATACTTCATACAAAATTACATCTTCAGCCATCATAATGTTCCACATTCCGAGTGCACGCTTGATTGGCTTCACTGGACGCTTCTTAAATGAGTTAAGGCGCTTGGTTATCCACTGGGCACATTCACAAGGTTGTTTAACAAGTAGCATTCTGACCAATTAGTGTATTATGCTTCTTTGACCCTATTACCGGCCGAATCAGGATTCGATGTCTTCATGAAACTTGTATATATGGATATTAGCTTTAATTAGACACCAGTTTCATTAAATTCGGATAACTACAGCTCAATATAAGGTCATTAGACCCTACAAAGGTATGAAATTTAGGAATAACATCACGTCACCAACTTACGGATTCAATTTGACAAAGACAGAGATCGATTTCACTCCTGACCTCTGCCTGAAAATTGCAGATATTTCTCTGACCCTCCCAACGATACCAAGATCGATGCATTTGAACAACAGAAGCTCCAGAATTTGTCATCAGACGCTTGCATGTTCTGATTATCAAGAACAGTATCACATCTCAAGCTTGAATAAAGAATTTCACTGAGATAAAGATTGATTCAGATCTCGACTTCTTTAGGAATCATGTAGGTATTTATCTTATCGGTCTAACCAAACCATGATCACTTCATTTGGACGAGCGTACCTCAAAATACTACGTTTCAGACGCTTGATTGTTGGCAACAGGCGCTTGACTTCAATCTTCGGTGTTTTTGGTTTTGCAGCTTTTCAACTTTTATCTTGGTTCACGCTTTTCTAGTCTTTCTTCGGTTAGGGTTGCTGAAAATTTTGTCTTCTTCTGTTACAATACTTGATGCTTCAGAACTTTATGGAAAAGGGTACCTCATTTTCTAGTCAAGCATGGACTTTCTTTCAATATCTTAATACTTCATTCAAAATTACATCTTCAGCCTTCATAATGTTCTGCACTCCGAGTAGATGCTTGATTAACTTCGCTGGACGCTTCTTAAATGAGTTAAGGCGCTCGTTTATCCACTGGGCACATTCACAAGGCTGTTTAACTAGTAGCATTCTGGCCAGTTAACGTATTATGATTCTTTGACCCTGTTACAGGCCGAATTAGGATTCGATGTCTTTATGAAACTTGTATATATGGATATTAGCTTTAATCAGAGACCGGTTTCATCCAATTTGGACAACTATAGCTTAATATATGGTCATCAGACCCTACAAAGGTATGACAGTCA
This sequence comes from Ammopiptanthus mongolicus, assembly GCA_039655645.1. Classification (NCBI taxonomy): domain Eukaryota; kingdom Viridiplantae; phylum Streptophyta; class Magnoliopsida; order Fabales; family Fabaceae; genus Ammopiptanthus; species Ammopiptanthus mongolicus. The sequence continues at coordinate 53,924,488 of CM077347.1, forward strand.
GGAACAGCATCACGTAACCAACTTACGGATGCAATTTGACAAAGGTAGAGATCGATTTCGCTCTTGACCTCTGTATGAAATTAAACATTGTGTATCCTCTCTCTCTGTCTTATGTGTTTTCTTCTAAGTTTAGATGATTCCCCTATTAGTACAATATATATATAAGAGAACAAATAATTAACAGAACACTTACTTTTTAGTACAATATATGGTCAAATTCTTTGTTGCCTTGACTAAACAGTGTGCATTTGTCCCTGTACAAAGAAAAGAATGTGAGTTCATTGTAAGTATATATTGATATTGTTTTGAAAACCTGAAATATAGTTAGTAATAAATTGAGTAACCTGCATAGATTAAACAACATCATAATTGCCTTTAAATATACCATCAAATATTAGCAAAAGAAGTTACCTCCGTTAATTTTTGAAAAACTTCTTTATATACTACATTCGACGTATTGTTTGAAGCATCTCCTTCATTGTCACATATCAATATTTTCAAACCATTGCAGGAAGTAACTCTGGATATTGCGACATATAGCTGTCCATGAGAAAAGACAGGTTGTGGAAGATATACTCCAACATGCCTTAGCGATTGGCCTTGACTTTTGTTAGTTGTCATTGCAAAAGATACAATTATTGGAAACTGTCTACGCTGGAATCTGAAAGGAATTCTGCTATCAGATGGAGTCAAAGATAGTCGAGGTATAAAAACTTTATGGCCAATGTTGCTTCCAGAAATGACTTTTGTTAGCCTTGTACCATTGCATAACCCCATAGATTGATCTATATTTCTCAAAAGCATAATGGGAACCCCAACTTTGATTTTCAACTCATGATTCGGAAGTCTGGAAGAATTGATTGTGTTCAAAAATTCTGGAGTATGAACATTATCAGGTGAATCGATGCTTTGGTTCAATGAGCAAGGACTATCAAAACTTAGATAAGTTTTGGAATCACCAGGAATGAATGACAACATGTAATCATTCAGCTTGTCAACATTTTCATTCTTTGGTGTAAGGATAGCCCTATGCTGAAAATATGATGCATCATGCATGTTTTCCAGTAATGCCGAATAGGTGCTTTCTACTATAGATGCTAGAGTATCACCTGTATTTGTGATTAGCATATCATCCGGAACTTCAATTCTAATATCTCCATCAATGTCTTCACCAATAGTCCCATCACCAATTTTCAGTATCCACTCTGAGAAGTCCTTCAATTCGTCAACATTTGTATTTGTACAACCGGAGTGTAGTCTCATGTTTTTGGTTAGAGTCAATACCTGACAGTATTCCCATAGATATGACGTGTTAATACTGGCATGAACAACATCTTGCCTTGTGCCATTTGGTATCACCGGAAGTATTTACCTGAAATCACCGCCTAACACTACAACCTTCCCACCAAAAGGGAGATTCAAGCTGTCATGATTAGAGAACCGAAGAATATCCCTAAATGTCCTATCAACTGCTTCAAAACAATGTCTGTGAGTCATGGGAGCCTCATCCCATATGATAAGTTTCGCCTTTATTATAAGATCTGCCAATGGACTGCCTTTTGTCTTATATTGCAAGTTGAATCTTCATCTACATTGATAGGAATGGCAAATCTGGAATGCGTTGTCCTGCCACCTGGTATCAACAAAGCTGCCACCCCACTTGATGCAACTGTTAGAACAATTTCTCTTTGTGATCTAATAGCCGCAGAAATAGCTCTCCAGATAAATGTTTTACCGGTGCCACCATATCCATAAAGGAAGAACAATCCACCTCTGTTTTGAAAAACAGCTGACATAATCTTCTGATATATATCTTTTTGCTCAGGTGTCATCAGGGACAACAAATCAGCATGTTCATTGGCCAAAGATTGTCTGTCATAATTAAGTTCGTCATAGATCAATCTATTTTCAGTTTCAAATATCAATGACATGTCAGGTTGTGGCATTGTTGAGTAATCTGCCAAGGACTTTTTATTGCTTTGTAACAGTTTCTCTATTTCTGCAAGTGTCAAACTTTTTAGTTGTTGTTCTAATAGTTCCAAATCTGCAGTAGATAATATGAGGCAGATACATCAGAAATTGTAAAAGAAAATAGTTATATAAAATATGTCAATTGTCAGTGTCAAAAAATAATTCATGTTACCATTAAACTGAAGAAGTGATCTTTGCCTATGTAAGATGTCATCACTAAGATATGCCCAGGTATGATTCCAAACAAATTCTGGTCTAGAAATCTGATTGGACAACAGTAAAGTTGCATAAAGCCTCCTCAAGTAATTTCCTGTACCCTAATGACTTGCTTCTACAATGGCATCTACGTACTCCTTGTCATCATCTAACAATCCAAGAGCATAGCAAGCATCTTTGAAAGTTGTATATTGTACATTATTTACAGTCCTTATATCATCAAAAGATTGTGCTCCCTTAACCGTGTTGAGCAAATTCCTCAAGTAGTACACCTCGCCACTTCCAGGAGGAACAAAATGCAGCCTGCCAATGGAAAAGCCTTATTTTCTGGGACACCATTCATGTTCAAATTGTTTACATACAAAGGCTGTAGGAAACTCACTATATCTCAGATTTCTTGCCTCAGGATACTTTCTATTTGCTTCCATCCATGACAGGAATTTGGACTTTTGGATATTTGGCTTTTTAACAACCTGGTCAATGGCATCATTATCATCAAATACAACGACTTGTTCATCAGGTAAATGAAACGACAATCTTTCAACCGCTGGGTTTCGAAAATGAATATCGAAAGAAAATATCCTCCAGGCAGCCTCACATGATGATAAATATCTACAGTCATAATACATTTTGATTTCATCAACACATTCAGCATCGCTCGAATCAATTGTATTCTGATAAAAGCTTGCGATAACACGGTCATGACCTTTGTTCACATACTTGAAAAGATATTTGATAGAACGTGACTGATTACACCACTCAACATTTATATGTGCATTATACCTCAGAAGCAAATATCTATTGTATGGAACAACAAACCTGTTATCAATCAGGAAGTTACCCTTGTTAATGACCCTTCCATTATCTCTTCTTCTATACACTGGATATCCATCTGCATCAATAGTTGTCCTTTCTACAAAATTCTGTGGAAAATATTTTGTGCACCTTCCATTTTGCATACATGGAGATTTCCTGTTTTGAACTCCACATGGTCCATGGATCATCAAAGACTGCACTACTATAAACAATTGTGGGTCAGTCCTCTGGTCTGGTATCTCCGCACATATAATTTTGTCAATATCATCAGGATTAGGATATCTAAACTGAGGGTGCAAAAAAATCAATATATGTGCATGAGGCAATCCACACTTTTGGAATTCAATTGTGTATATCTTTATATATAAAAAGATTGTACATAAAAATCAAAACATGTCATTTAGAATGATTGCCTTATATTAATACATTATTATATATCTGCCTTAACAAACAATCAGCAAAGTAGAAAAGTTGCTTACCTGCCTTAACCTTTCCGAATACATCTCCTTGTCTTATTTCCTTCATCAATTGTTCAAGCTTCATCTTGAAGACACAACAAAGTAAATCTGGCCTATCTTCTGATCTTAGACGTTGACTGGCAACAACTCTTGATATTTCTGGCCATTTTTGATTGCAAGTAAAGGTAATAAATAAATCAAGATATCCTGCCCGTCTACAAATGGCCATTGCATCTTGATAATTTTGAAACATATAACGTGCACCACTAGTAAAAGATGATGGTAAAACTATATGTTTACCAGCAGAAGAAGGTTTAGTTTCTCCCCTCAATATGGCATTCGCAAGTCCTTTATACATTTCAGCTCTTAACTCTTTTTGATGAGTTCTAACAAAATGTAACCTAGAAGACTCAATCATACTATAGACATCAACCAAAAACTGTTGGAATAGCCGTTTAGAGAATAATAAGGGAGACTCCTCCATTTTGCTCTGTTGAACTCTATAAGCAAAAAACTCCCTCATAGATACTCTTTGTCTTTTGTTTGCTAATGACTGGAAACTGTCACTGAGACAAATATCTTCTGTATATCCATCTTCTCCTCGGGGAAATAATAACGAATATTGTAATGGAAGATAAGCAGAACTTAAAATGGATACACGCTGCAAATTTCCTGTTTGTGTTTCTATGATAATGTCTCTTTTAGCCCCTGCTGAATGAAAGTCTCCAACTATTAGAGCAGCTACCTCGGAGGCCGTAGGTAGATTATACCTTCTACCATCTCGCCTCCTTTTCCCTATAATCCTTAACTTAAGATCTGGAACTGCATTTTCTTTGAATCTTTCTCGAACCATTCTATAAACTTTTGCATATTCATTACAGGCATCAAGCATTTCTTTTAAATCAAATACAATTGACGCTTGCAATGAAGAGTATTCACTGTCCATCCTGTATTGAAAGCAATAAAATAATTTAATTCACTTGTTATGAGACATCAATTAAATTTTTTGTCCAGAACTAAATATATTTTTTTCAGATTTTGAACCACATACCTGCCAACAAACATTCTATTTGATGTTTATTTTCTGTGTCATATATATACAGTTGAGCAAACTTTGGTTGAGATCCAACAGGTGGAAGTAAACCTCCAATTCTGTGGTAATTTTGTCCACACATGACAAACATTGGAGGTGCATTCCCACAATTTACAGAATGATCAACCTTTCCGCCCATTGATGTGAAGGAGAACATCATATTGAATGATCTAATATGGTCCAAAAAATATCTACTTCTGCTGTCATTTCCATTCAATAGATCTCTTAAAGGTTGAGGTGGTGTCTTCAAAATAGGAAGTTCTATTTTACCCTGAAGGCAGCACAAAGAAAACTTAGGTTGTTTTGTATTCCTTGATTTTTGCACTCTTTCAGAATACCACATCATTGAACCACAATGTGGACATTCACATGAAGGATCACCAACGTCCCAGTATTCTTAGTGAGCATGAAAGAAGAATTTTTTTTTAATATACATCACATTCTGCATTATGATGTTAAAAGAATGTATCTGTTTAACCAAATATTTAGAATACCTTCAGCTAAATCTCCAACCACATCAGGTTCTTGTTCTTCATATCTAAATCAGTCTGCATCAAGTGTTCATTTGATGGATTTCCTACATAAAAAAAAAGGAAAAGAGCATAAGTTGCTGCAATAAACCAAATCAGACCAATTACATTACAAAATTTAATTGGATTTTTCCATAATCACATGTTTCACTGGTTTGCTGCATGATAACATTGTCATTAATGACTTCTTTGTCATTGGTAGCCTTAGGGTTTGTCTGTTCTTATAATAAAAGAAAGCAGAAAATTAGTTCTCACATACATAATCATCAATTTCAGTTGCTTCAAACATATTTTGAAAATAACTAAAAAAGTTAGTTGGTTTTTATGCAAATATCTAGTTACCTGAGGATGATGGTATAGTTGTTTTTTTTCTTTGAATATCATCATTCCCCACAGTATCATTTCCATCAGTAGATGCTGTTACTCTGCCACCTCTTAACAAAAATCGTCCACTTGCTAGTTTATTTTGACAGGAAATTCCATTAATATTGTCACGGGACATTATAGAGTTTTCCACATGATGCAAACTCTGTCTCGATTTCTTAGTTGATAAACTATTGGCTGCAATATTTTTTATGAAAATGAAAAGGAGTACTACAGAAAGCAAATAGTAGGAAGTAGCCATTTAAATTTTTTGGGTATATATCAGTTGGATGATACCACAATACCATTTGTAATGTCTGATAATGGAACATTTGGAATGTCCATACCACCGAATCCTACATGAAGTGTTGAAGTCCTTATTGGGGTGTGTCCTACCTTGGAATTTTGTAGATTGGAGTTCTCTGCAAAAATTAAAAATCGTGGTGATTACAAAAACATGGATTTGTTACTATTCAAATACTTTTTTATTTAATAGATTTTTACCATTGCCATTTGTGATGTTGGATAAAGGAATACTTCCAATATCTATCCCAACAGGTGGTCTATCCATTAATTGTTTCATTGGGGAGTACAACCCGTGACAACTTCTTGCTGAAGTGTTTCCTACCAATTTTACACCACTTGATAAATTAATAAAACAATGATTACTGAGGTAGGAAAATCATATATAATCTGAAATGTTGTATAGAATGATGAATACCCGATTGATTGTTTTGAGAAGAAGCCAATATCTCAGCAAATCTGCGTTTTGCTTTTATAGAATAAGCCATTGTATAGTGGACTTTGTGGACAGCCAAAGCTTTTAAATGTCTGCAATCATCAATCTCATCATAATGCTTAAAAGAAACTACTATCAGATGTTTCAGCTGCATTGAAAGATCTTCAATAGTTCTAGTCCATATAAAAAGTTGCACTACTGTGAGAGAATAATGAAAGAAACATAATGGTTGTGGGTAAGGAAAAGACACATAATTAAAGACATCATTTTTTGAGCACAGTGTAGTTGTGAATTCATCTGTGCAACATTGATCATAATAAATTAAATTATGTTGACATGCAGCGTGATTAATATGTATTGAAGAATGATAGTTTTGAGGCAGCCGCAAAATTTTTCGACCATAGCAATAACAACAGTGAATGTAAAAGGTTTTTGTTATGGGAAACTAAAATCACTCGTACTCATGAAGTGGTTGAAATAACATTCATAATAAAAAAATCTTAAATAGATATATGTATCTTAATTGTACTTATCATGTGGTTGACAATATCATAATAGTGATGCAACCTGGGATCCACTTTTGACACCTTTCACATATCAATATATTAAAATATCTTTATATATCTTTATATATAACATAACTTATAAGATACTTGTTTCTTGTCTTTTATAATATAGTACAATATAATATGTAATATAAGATAATAAATCTTATATAAGTTATTTTATATATATATATATATATATATATGTGTGTGTGTGTGTGTGTGTGTGTGTGTTATAAAATTTATTATATAACCACATCTTAATGGAAACATATCGATTTTATGAATACACTTTCATTCTGTTTAGAATTTTCCTATACTATATTTGTATTTTTTTTATAACATTATACTGTATCTTTATATCTTTATATAATATAATATTTACATAATATAATCCAAAAACGTTTGATACTTTAAACTTTATGTTATTTGATTGCTGCTTTAAAGGAATGTAATTAGTTTGGTATTAGATATGAAGGTAAATTGTATTCATTATATACTTGTATTCATCATATGCGAATTCATTTGCAAACAGATTAAATTTTGGTTCAATCCAGTTAGGAGTAAGGAATTAAATTAAAATTAAGATAGAATAACAACAAATTAAATGACAAATGCATATAAAATCATAAGTTCTCATATAAAATCCATTACTTAAATTGTCAATTGGTCTCATTAATAACTGAAACAACTAAAACATAAAACAGAATACTTGAAACATTACAAAATTGATGGTAGTACATCACAAAAACCACCATCATTCAGTAGGCTCCCAAAAGGACTTAAACATAAAACATAATACTTTAGACATTACAAAAGATCTGGTAGTACATCACAAAAGCCACCATCATTCAGTAGGCTCCCTAAAGGGCTGAAACATAAAACATAATACTTGAGACATTACAAAAGATCTGGTAGCACATCACAAAAAACACCATCATGCAGTAGGTTCTATCTTAATTGCTTTGAGCTTTGGCAATTTTGTGCTAGAAGTTTGAGTCCCGCAGTCATCATTCACACAAGCTATATCAATATTGTCTCCAACTCTTTTTCCAGCACAACTTTTTCTTCCAGTAGGTGTTACACCTGCAGAAATTGAATCCTGAAAAAAAAAACAGAAAAATATTCTTATTATTTATATATATTGGAACAAAGAGTAAATAATATTTCATACCTTCATATTGTCATCAACTTCTGCTGAAATAGTATTCTTAAACTCAACCTCTTCATCTACATCACCATCCTATGAAAATTAAAACCAAATGTTACCTTTACAATGAATCACACCACTCAACAGAAAAAATAAAATTAAAAGACAACGTTAATATTATTATGTATCTTAAACTGTTCAACCAATTCTTTCTCAGCAGAAATCTTTTTCACAACATAGCTCTCCCAACTGCGTTCAATGTTTGTCTCACGAATTTCTATTTTAAATAGAAAGTCACTGTTCAGCAGATCAAAAAATGGCGGAGGGATATCAGATGCTAACTTCCTATACAAAACACCAAAGTCTCATTGTAAGAATCAATTAAAAGAAAATAAAGTAATTATCACAAAAAATACTAACTATTTAAATTGAAAGGTATAACCTTATGCATAAACTCAATCAAATCTATAGCTGATTTTCTAGCCATATCAGTCGCAACATGATTAAACACGATGAATGATGTAGAACCGGTGTCATCAATTACTTTCAGGTGTAATTTATACCTATAGTTAAAATAGAAAAAAAAAAATATTAGAATCTCAGACAGTTAGTACAAACTATACATATGAAGAAATTTAAGTCAGTACCTCGGAACTGCAACCATCATTTTCTGACAATTCGGACAGTAGAATTTAACCCCAACAGACTCAAGCTTTTTCGCACACTTATTACATGACTGATACCACCACCCTTGTGTGGTATCGATTTCAATCACAGTTGCAAGAACAGAAGCAAAACCAGTATGAAGTAATGAAAAACCATTTTAGTATTAAAATTATGCAATTACATTATCCATATTGGAATTAGTGAAAATTAACCAAGTAGATAGTGACATACTTGGGTAGCCTCAATGATATCTGAAATTGTCATTCTCTCTGATTGAAGAATTTCATCAGCCAATGAAACAGAATTTTGGGCAAATACATGGCTTACCACTTGACTAAGAGAAGGCTTTTCATTTTCCAGCCTAGTATATGTGATGTAAAAATGGTTAATTAGTATGCACAACAACATTTCAAATTTTATTCAAGAAATTCAATGTAAAAGTACAAACTTGTCTTTGTATTTCTGGTCTTCATCGAGTTTGGGGTTGATAAGTAGTTTTGTTCCATGATAGGCATTTGATATGCCAGTTTTGCCTACAAAATAAATATGCATTTTTGAATCAGTATCCTTTATTGAAATGGAGAAAACAGTTATTCAAGAGGTAAAAAATAAATGAAACAAACCATTAAAAGTCTTCAACTTTCACTGTTGAAGAGCAACTATAACAGGACTACTAATATCTTGCTTAGTGAGATACTCATTCATCTGTTCAGCAAAAACTCCCCACAAAGTGCAACCAACCCTATTGCTCGTTTTTAAATTCCACAAATAAAATAGCAAAACATTTATTCCATTAATGAAGAATTTCATCCAGTATTATTAATGAAAATGATCATTAACATCGAGTAATTGCAAAGAAAGTTATTCTTTTAAACATTCCTATATTCTGTGTGACAATTATTTAAACATTCATTCATATATATTCATATATATATGCAGTAAATATTCAATTGAAACATACTCCAAATGTTCCAACGCGACATCAATAAGTTTGCTTTTCTTTCCATTTTTGTCAGTTTCCTTCAAGTCACCTCTCTCAAACACATGTCCTATAACATCTGAAAAATTGACAACGTGAAATAGTAGAGTAGATTACAAATGAATGAACAAAATCACAAAGTATGAGTAGATTATAGTTTCAATAACTAACCAATCAACATCCTGTCGTCTGCACCAGAAAGAATCTTTTCAAAATGAACAAATTTGAAAAAAGTTTTTGGTATATCTTCTGCATCCATTTTCTGACAGTCAGTGCTTGCCATAAAGTTCAACTTGAACTTATGTGTGGTTGTCCTAAATTTTGGATCATTTTGAGCAACCAGCAAACTCTTTATAACATATGAAGATCCTTCCTCCATGCTTGCTTCGAATTTATCGATTAAATTACGCTTGACAGTTGCATGTACTGTTGCACACTAATAATGAGAACAAAGTGTAAACTTGAAAATGTCATGTATAATCTTTATATAGTTAATCCAGAAATATCAAGCTTTTACCTTTTCATCGAGTAGCATCATTTCAATACTATTCAATTGTTGTGGATCCTTAAAATCAGCAACTTTCCAGAGACGAATGACCCTGACCCTGATTCTCCAGTCTATCCTGCCAGGAACAATATCTTCAATCAAATTAAATTTGCATGCCATCCTTCAAAGTTCCAGATTTCTTGGTGTTTAGGTAGATCCCAATTGCTTGGTGTTTTCTGTAAGAAGATGGCACACAACTCTCTCTTATTTATAATGTGCTAGAGTTAAACTTGTAAAACCAATGTTAATGTCAGTAATAGGTGAAATTAATGGATAATATCAATTTACTTGAAAATTGCGAAAATAATTCAAATTTATCTCACATGGATAATCACAAAACACACAAACAGAGAAAACTTTACATTACCTGATGACATAATAACCATACAGTAATTAAAGTTTACACGCTTCCCACCTGCATAATGACAGCACACACCAGTGGAAAAAGCTTTACATTACCCCAAAACAGCCCCATCATATCCAACCAAGCTACTAAATTTACACCAATACCCATACAGATACAAATACAAATGTATTATTATGGTTCAGTCCTTAATGACTTACATGATTCCCACATTAGTACCACTCATCTCAATAAATGTAAGCTAATCAATTCATCCCACATTATTACTAATAAATTCATCCTAAATATCAGATGCCATCAACAATCTTTATATATGATACATAATTTCAATTTTAATACTAATCAATTTTAATACCTATACATATTAGAATTATTCACCTAATTAAGTCTTTTTGTTTTCTCTATGCAGCTTTTGCTTATTAAATATGGCCTGCATTACCAAAGTTGATTCTTTTTTGTAATGAATGAAATACTTACCTACATGAATTAAACTGGAAATTCTCTTTGAATTTCGTTCATCAGCACAAATAATGTTTATTTCTTACTTTAGTCATCAATGAGTCAATATCAGTCTTGTTTTATTTGCATCGCCTAGAATTTTTTATCAGTAACAAAGAAACACAGCAACATAGAAACACCTAATGCATCAACTAAAAGAACATAAGAAAGCTGCCATTAAACTGTCATAGTTCACCAACCATTATAAATCTAAATCCAAAATTAACAAACATTAAAAATCCACCAAGTGTTACAAATCCAAAAACCAGTATCATAATCCACCAAACACCAACAGTACTAAACACTTTACTTCATAATCCACTAAGCATTACAACCGAAAAACCATTATAATAATCTAAGGACTCAAAACAGTTTTGCTTCATAAATCTCTGTCATGGTTTTCTAACTATTTCAACTTTAAGGTCATGAGGATCTTCCTGTATTTTAAACTTCAGCTTATCCCCTTCTGATAAAGCTTTGTCTCTACAGAATTGATACCAACCGATACTGATGTAGCATTCAGTCTTCCGTCGTCGATTCCTCAACAACTTATACGGGGTTGAATCTCTACCATCATCTATTAAATTGATAACCTTTTGGTTTTTTATCAACACATCACGAACAATCCTCGCAAGAATGACCTACAGTTATTTAGATGTATGTTTAATAATATTTATATCTTTATATGAAATAAAAATACAGAATAAACCACAGATTCTAAATAAAAAAACTCATTTTTATACTCACCAAAGGATTGGAACCAGAAATAGCAGCCCTGGTCATCTCAATTGTCCATGCTTTAGGGTCATATTCATCTTCAACATCTGAGTCCCCATCAATTACAAGGGGATCATCCTGCTCAGAGACCAAATCAATGACAGAGACATTTACTGGTTGAGAGTCATTATCCTCATTGTCATAAGTTGTCTCAGATTCATCAGTATCAGAGTCCAAAAATATGATCGGTACATCTTGTGGTAATATTTCTTCCATCATTGGGTACTCAATCTCATTTCCACAATCAGAGAAAATCCTAATGTTAAAACATTGTATTCCAGTATAAAATAATTCAACATTGTGCACACAACGCAGATTATAAAACTGCACCATTTGTGACACACCATCTACAAATTTTGCAACATATGGGTCTCCATTTACTCGAAGATTGTGAACATTGTCCCGTGGATCCTTTACATATGAATTTACACATGTAAAGCTACCTTTCCACCAATTCCAAAAATTGCTACAAATCTTCATTTCATCCTATTTTAAAAAAGAAGATTATATTAAGCAACCGCATACAAAATAAAATTTTATATTAATTTCTTATATAACCTTATATGGTTGTATTTGGGTTGTAAATTTCCTCCAAAATCAGTCCAGAGCTGCAGTTCCCGGAGGTTCCATTGTTATGAGTTTATGGGAATGACCTGCACATAGAAACTTGTTCAATCAAAATTTCCAGCACCCCAATTCAGAGAGCTGCAAAGACACACATCCAATTTGAATCTAAACTAAATAAAGTGAGGGCTAAAGCATACAAATTCATCAAACTTTCAATTGCCTTTTTAAGTAACCACTGTTTATGAAAGATGCATTCACTAGACAACACTTGCATTGTAGTTGTAGTATTTTATAAAAGGTCAATTCATTCAAAGATGTCCATATTGTCAGGCTTTGTAACTCATGGAATAGTTAAAATAATATTCATGTTTCATTTGAATTAACTACTGGCATACTACCTATCAAGTGTTTGAGAACAAAGAAATCAGACTTCAGAGCAAGTATTCAAATAGCAATTACCAAAAAATGCAAGGAAAGAGGAATTGTCAATCAAAATTTGTTTAACCAAATGGAAACCGAAATAGAAAAGAAGATAAATGATGCATGTGTTTGGGTTCCTCAAAGATGTTTACGGTTTTGGTCAATATTGAAAGAGTAAACCAAATGAAAAAAATATCTTCAGGAAAAATGAGTCACAAAGGAATAATAACTCAGAAATGCAAGATGATAGGAAAGATGACGAACCCAGACGAAACCCCCAAATGAAAACCTTCGAGTCTCTTCAATGGCCGCCGTTTGGGTTCTGCAAAAACAAAAGAACATTGAGAAGATGCCCAGTGATGAGAGATAATTGGAAAAAGAAACAAAATGGAAAAATAAAAAGAAGACCCATACGAAACCCCAAGATGAAAACCTTCGCGCGCCTCTTCAATGGTCGTTGTCTGGCTTATGCAAAAACAAAAGAAGATTGAGATTCTGAGACATAAATGAAAGAGAAAACAAAAGGGGAAAAAATATTGATGAGAGTTTGAGAGAGAAAACCAAATGAAAAAAATATCTTCAGGAAAAATGATTCACAAAGGAATAATAACTCAGAAATGCAAGATGATAGGAAAGATGCATTCATTGGACAGCACTTGCATTGTAGTTGTAGTATTTTATAAAAGGTCAATTCATTCAAAGATATCCATATTGTCAGGCTTTGTAACTCATGGAATAGTTAAAATAATATTCATGTTTCATTTGAATTAACTACTGGCATACTACCTATCAAGTGTTTGAGAACAAAGAAATCAGACTTCAAAGCAAGTATTCAAATAGCACTTACCAAAAAATGCAAGGAAGGAGGAATTGTCAATCAAAATTTGTTTAACCAAATGGAAACCAAAATAGAAAAGAAGATAAATGATGCATGTGTTTGGGTTCCTCAAAGATGTTTAGGGTTTTGGTCAATATTGAAAGAGTAAACCAAATGAAAAAAATATCTTCAGGAAAAATGATTCACAAAGGAATAATAACTCAGAAATGCAAGATGATAGGAAAGATGACGAACCCAGACGAAACCCCCAAATGAAAGCCTTCGTGTCTCTTCAATGGCTGCCGTTTGGGTTCTGCAAAAACAGAAGAACATTGAGAAGATGCCCGGTGATGAGAGATAATTGAAAAAAGAAACAAAATGGAAAAATAAAAAGAAGACCCATACGAAACCCCAAGATGAAAACCTTCGCATGCCTCTTCAATGGTCGTTGTCTGGCTTATGCAAAAACAAAAGAAGATTGAGATTCTGAGACATAAATGAAACAGAAAATAAAAGGGGGAAAAATATTGATGAGAGAGTTAGAGAGAATGCTACCAGAAGCCAAATAGACAATTAGAGAGATGCACTTGTGTGTGTTACCGAGAGAATGGCAATAGATACCAAATAGAGAATGAGAGAGAATGCATTCTAATCATTAAATGAAAAATATCAGTAATCAAAAAGATCAGTACAGTAAAAACAAATAATCCATTTATTATGAAATAGGATATGACAGAATTAGCCTTCATTTCGGCGGGAAAAAATACCCCTTATTTCCCCCAGCGAACCTTCCATTATATATATAAAGATTAGCTTTAATTAGACACCAGTTTCATTAAATTCGGATAACTACAGCTCAATATAAGGTCATTAGACCCTACAAAGGTATGAAATACAAGAACAACATCACGTCACCAACTTACGGATGCAATTTAACAAAGATAGAGATCAATTTCGCTCTTCACCTCTGCATGAAAATTGTAGATATTTCTCTGACCCTTCCAACGATACCAAGATCGATGCATTTGAACAACAGAAGCTCCAGAAATTGTCATCAGACGCTTGCATGCTCTGATTGTCACGAACAGTATCACATCTCAAGCTTGAATAAAGAATTTCACTGAGATAACGAGGGATTCAGATCTCGACTTCTTTAGGAATCATGTAGGTATTTCTCTTATCGGTCTAACCAAACCATGATCACTTCATTTGGACTTGCGTACCTCAAAATACTACGTTTCAGACGCTTGATTGTCGGCAACAGGAGCTTGACTTCAATCTTCGGTGTTTTTGGTTTTGCAGCTTTTCAACTTTTGTCTTGGTTCACGCTTTTCTAGCCTTTCTTCGGTTAGGGTTGCTGAAAATTTTGTCTTCTGCGGTTACAATACTTGATGCTTCAAACTGTATGGAAAAGGGTACCACATTTTCTGGTCAAGCTTGGACTTTGAATATCTTAATACTTCATTCAAAATTACATCTTCAGCCTTCATAATGTTCCGCATTCTAAGTAGATGCTTGATTAACTTCACTGGACGCTTCTTAAATGAGTTAAGGCGCTTCGTTATCCACTGGGAACATTCACAAGGCTGTTTAACTAGTAGCATTCTGACCAGTTAACGTATTATGCTTCTTTGACCCTGTTACAGGCCGAATTAGGATTCGATGTCTTCATGAAACTTGTATATATGGATATTAGCTTTAATCAGACACCGGTTTCATCCGATTTGGACAACTATAGCTCAATATATGGTCATCAGACCCTACAAAGGTATGACAGTCAGGAAGAACATCACGTCACCAACTTACGGATGCAATTTGACAAAGATAGAGAACGATTTCCTTCTTGACCTCTGCAACAAAACCGCAGATATTTATCTGAACCTTCCAACGATACCAATATAGAAGCATTTGAACACCTTAAGCTCAAGAAATTGTCAACAGATGCTTGCATGTTCTGATTGTCACGAATAGTATCACATCTCAAGCTTGAATAAAGAATTTCACACAGATAAAGATTGATTCAGATCTCAACTTCTTCAGGAATCATGTAGGTATTTGTCTTATCTGTCTAACCAAACCATGATAACTTCATTTGGACGAGCGTACCTCAAAATACTACGTTTCAAACGCTTGATTGTCGGTAACAAGAGCTTGACTTTAATCTTCGGTGTTTTTGGTTTTGCAGCTTTTTAACTTTTGTCTTTGTTCACGCTTTTCTAGTCTTTCTTCGGTTATGGTTGCTAAAAATTTTGTCTTCTTCTGTTACAGTACTTGATGCTTCAAAACTTTATGGAAAAGGGTACCTAATTTTCTGGTCAAGCTTGGACTTTGAATATCTTAACACTTCATTCAAAGTTACATCTTCTGCCTTCATAACGTTCAGCATTCCGAGTAGATGCTTAGTTAGCTTCACTGTACGCTTCTTAAACGAGTTAAGGCGCTTGGTTATCCACTGGGCACATTCACAAGGCTATTTAACTAGCAGCATTCTGAACAGTTAGCGTATTATGCTTCTTTGACCCTGTTACATGCCGAATTAGGATTCGATGTCTTCACGAAACTTGTATATATGGATATTAGCTACAATTAGATACCATTTCATCCAATTCGGACAACTACAGCTTAATATATGGCCATTAGACGGTACAAAGGTATGACTGTCAGGAACAACATCACGCCACCAACTTACGGATGCAATTTGACGAAGATAGAGATCGATTTCGTTCTTGACCTCTGCAACAAAATCGCAGATATTTCTCTGAGAGTTCCAACGATACCAAGATAGATGCATTTGTACACCTTTAGCTCTAGAAATTGTCGGCAGATGCTTGCATGTTCTAATTGTCACGAACAGTGTCACATCACAGGCTTGAATAAAGAATTTTACTCCGATAAAGTCTGATTCAGATCTCGACTTCTTCAGGAATCATGTAGGTATTTCTCTTATCTGTCTAGCCAAACAATGATCACTTCATTTCGACGAGTGTAACTCAAAATACTACGCTTCAAACGCTTGGTTGTCATCAACAGGCACTTGACTTCAATCTTCGGTGTTTTTGGTATTGCAGCTTTTGTTCTTTTGTCTTCGTTCATGCTTTTCTACTCTTTCTCATGTTAGGGTTGCTAAAAATTATATCAACTTCTGTTACAGTACTTGATGCTTCAGAACTTTATTTAAATGGGTACCTCATTTTCTGGTCAAGCTTGTTTACATCTTCAGCCTTCATAATATTCTGCATTCCGCGTAGATGCTTGATTAGCTTCACTGGACGCTTCTTAAACGAGTTAAGGCGCTTGGTTATCCACTGGGCACATTCACAAGGCTGTTTAACTAGTAGCATTCTGACCAGTTAGCGTATTATGCTGCTTTGACCCAGTTACTGGCCGAATTCGGATTCGATGTCATCATGAAACTTGTATATACGGATATTAGCTTTAATCAGACACCATTTTCATCCAATTTGGACGAATAAAGCTCAATATATGGTTATCAGACCCTACAAAGGTATGACAGTCAGGAACAAGATCACGTCAAAAAACTTACGGATGCAATTTGACAAAGGTACAGCTCGATTTCGTTCTTGACCTCTGCTTGAAAATCGTAGATATGTCTCTGAGCCTTCGAACGATACGAAGATCGATGCATTTGAACACCTTAAGCTCTAGAAATTGTCGGCAGACGCTTGCATGTTCTGATTGTCACGAACAGCATTGCATCTCAAGCTTGAATAAAGAATTTCACTCAGACCAGTTAGCGTATTATGCTTCTTTGACCCTGTTACAGGCCGAATTAGGATTTGATGTCTTCATGAAACTTGTATATATGGATATTAGCTTTAATGAGACACCGGTTTCATCCAATTCGGATATCTACAGCTCAATATAAGGTCATCAGATCCAACAAAGGTATGACAGTCAGGAACAACATCACGTCACCAACTTACGGATGCAATTTGACAAAAATAGAGATCGATTTTGCTCTTGACCTCTTCATGAAAATTGAAGATCTTTCTCTAATCTAAGCCTTCCAACGATACCAAGTTCGACGCGTTTGAACTCCAGAAGCTCCATAAATTATCATCAGACGCTTGCATGTTCTGATTGTCATGAACAGTATCACATCTGAAGCTTGAATAAAGAATTTCACTCAGATAAAGATGGAGTCAGATCTCGACTTCTTCAGGAATCATGTAGGTATTTCTCTTATCTTTCTAACCAAACCATGATCACTTCATTTGGATGAGCGTACCTCAAAATACGACGTTTTAAATGCTTGATTGTGGACATCAGGCGCTTGACTTCAATCTTCAGTGTTTTTGATGTTGCAGCTTTTGTACTTTTGTCTTTTTTCACGCTTTTCTAGTCTTTCTGCTATAAGGGTTGCTATAAGGGTTGCTTCAGAACTTTATGGAAAAGGGTACCTCATTTTCTAGTCATACTTGGACTTTGAATATCTTAATACTTCATTCAAAATTACATCTTCAGCCATCATAATGCTCTGCATTCCGAGTAGATGTTTGATTAGCTTCACTGGACGCTTCTTAAACGAGTTAAGGCGCTTGGTTTTTCACTGGGCACATTCACAAGGCTATTTAACTAGTGGCATTCTGACCAGTTAGCGTATTATGCTTCTTTGACCCTGTTACAGGCCGAATTAGGATTCGATGTCTTCATGAAACTTGTATATATAGATATTAGCTTTAATCAGACACCTATTTCATCCAATTCGGACAACTACAGCTCAATATGTTGTCATCAGACCCTACAAAGGTATGAAAGTCCGGAACAACATCACATCACCAACTTACGGATGCAATTTGACAAAGGTAGAGATCAATTTCGCTCTTGACCTCTGCATGAAAATTGCAGATATTTCTCTGAGCCTTACAACGATAACAAGATCGATGCATTTGAACACCTTAAGCTCCAGAAATTGTCGGCAGACGCTTGCATGTTCTGATTGTCACGAACACTATCACATCTCAAGCTTGAATAAAGAATTTCAATCAGATAAAGATTGATTCAGATCTCAACTTCTTCAGGAATCATGTAGGTATTTCTCTTATCTTTCTAACCAAACCATGATCACTTCATTTGGACCAGTGTACCTCATAATACAACGTTTCAAACGCTTGACTGTCGGCAACAGGCGCTTGACTTGGTTTTGTACTTTTCTCTTTGTTCACGCTTTTCTAGTATTTCTTTAATTTGGGTTGCTAAAAATTTTGTCTTCTTCTGTTACAGTACTTGCTGCTTTAGAACTTTATTAAAAAGGGTACCTCATTTTCTGGTCAAGCTTGGAATTTGAATATCTTAATACTTCATTCAAAATTAATTTTTCAGCCATCATAATGTTCTACATTCTGGGTAGATGCTTGGTTAGCTTCACTGGACGCTTCTTGAACGAGTTAAGGCGCTTGGTTATCCACTAGGCACATTCACAATGCATTTTAACTCGTTGAATTCTGACCAGTTAGCATATTATGCTTCTTTGACCCTGTTACTTGCCGCATTTGAATTCAATGTCTTCTTGAAACTTGTATATATGGATATCAGCTTTAATCGGACACCGGTTTCATCCAATTTGGACAACTACAGCTCAATATATGGCCATCAGACGCTACCAAGGTATAACTGTCAGGAATAACATCACGTCACCATCTAACAGATGTAATGTGTCAAAGATAGAGATCGATTTCGCTCTTGACCTCTGCATGAAAATTGCAGATATTTCTCTGAGGCTTCCAACGATACCAAGATCGATGCAGTTGAACACCTAAAGCTCCAGAAATTGTCCTTAGACGCTTGCATGTTCTAATTGTCACGAACAATATCACATCTCAAGCTTGAATAAAGAATTTCACTCAGATAAAGATTGATTCGGATCTCGACTTCTTCTGGAATCATGTAGGTATTTCTCTTTTCTTTCTAACCAAATCAAGATCACTTCATTTGGAAGAGCGTACCTCAAAATACAACGTTTCAAACGCTTGACTTCAATCTTCGGTGTTTTTGATTTTGCAGCTGTTGTACTTTTGTCTTTTTTCACGCTTTTTTAGTCTTTCTTCTATAAGGGTTGCTAAAATTTTTGTCTTCTTCAGTCATAGTATTTAATGCTTGAGAACATTATGGAAACGGGTACCTCATTTTCTGGTCAAGCTTCGACTTTGAATATCTTAATATTTCATTCAAAATTACTTCTTCAGCCATCAAAATGTTCTGCATTCCGAGTAGACGCTTGATTAGCTTCACTGGACACTTCTTAAATGAGTTAAGGCATTAGCTTATCCACTGGGCACATTCACAAGGCTGTTTAAGTCGTAGCATTCTGACCAGTTAGCGTATTATGGTTCTTTGATCCTCTTACTGGCCAAATTAGGATTCCATGTCTTCACGAAACTTGTATATATGGATATTAGCTATAATTAGATACCGTTTCATCCAATTCGGACAACTACAGCTCAATATATGGCCATCAGACGGTACAAGGGTATGACTGTCAGGAACAACATCACGTCACCAACTTACGGATGCAATTTGACAAAGATAGAGATCGATTTCGTTCTTGACCTCTTCAACAAAATCGCAGATATTTCTATGAGACTTCCAACGATACCAAGATCGATGCATTTGAAAACCTTAAGCTCCAGAGATTGTCAGCAGACGCTTGCAAGTTCTGATTGTCGCGAACAGTATTACATCTCAAGCTTGAATAAAGAATTTCACTCAGATAAAGATTGATTCATATCTCGACTTCTTCAGGAATCATGTAGGTATTTCTCTTATCTTTTTAACCAAACCATGATCACTTCATTTGGACGAGTGTACCTCAAAATACTACGTTTCAAACACTTGATTGTCGGCAACTGGAACTTGACTTCAATCTTCGGTGTTTTTGGTATTGCAGCTTTTCAACTTTTGCCTTTGTTCACGCTTTTCTAGTCTTTCTTCGGTTAGGGTTGCTGAAAATTTTGTCTTCTTCTGTTACAGTACTTGATGCTTCAGAACTTTATGGAAAAAGGTACCTCATTTTCTGGTCAAGCTTGGACTTTGATTTTCTTAAAACTTCATTCAAAATTACATCTTCAGCCTTCATAATGTTCTGCATTCCGAGTAGATGCTTGATTAGCTTCACTGGACGCTTCTTAAACGAGTTAAGGCCCTTGGTTATCCATTGGGAACATTCACAAGGTTGTTTAACTAGCAGCATTCTGAACAGTTAGCGTATTATTCTTCTTTGACCCTGTTACAGGCCGAATTAGGATTCGATGTCTTCATGAAACTTGTATATATAGATATTAGCTTTAATCAGACACCTATTTCATCCAATTCAGACAACTACAGCTCAATATGTTGTCATCTGACCCTACAAAGGTATGAAAGTCCGGAACAACATCTCATCACCAACTTACGGATGCAATTTGACAAAGGTAGAGATCAATTTCGCTCTTGACCTCTGCATAAAAATTGCAAATATTTCTCTGAGCCTTCCAACGATACCAAGATCGATGCATTTGAACACCTTAAGCTCTAGAAATTGTCGGCAGACGCTTGCATGTTCTGATTGTCACGAACACTATCACATCTCAAGCTTGAATAAAGAATTTCACTCAGATAAAGATTGATTCAGATCTCGACTTCTTCAGGAATCATGTCGGTATTTCTCTTATCTTTCTAACCAAACCATGATCACTTCATTTGGACCAGTGTACCTCATAATACAACGTTTCAAACGCTTGACTGTCGGCAACAGGCGCTTGACTTGGTTTTGTACTTTTCTCTTTGTTCACGCTTTTCTAGTATTTCTTTAATTAGGGTTGTTAAAAATTTTGTCTTCTTCTGTTACAGCACTTGCTGCTTTAGAACTTTATGGAAAAGGGTACCTCATTTTCTGGTCAAACGTGGACTTTGAATATCTTAATACTTCATTCAAAATTACATCTTCAGCCATCATAATGCTCTGCATTCCGAGTAGATGTTTGATTAGCTTCACTGGACGCTTCTTAAACGAGTTAAGGCGCTTGGTTTTTCACGGGGCACATTCACAAGGCTGTTTAACTAGTGGCATTCTGACCAGTTAGCGTATTATGCTTCTTTGACCCTGTTACAGGCCGAATTAGGATTCGATGTCTTCATGAAACTTGTATATATAGATATTAGCTTTAATCAGACACCTATTTCATCCAATTCGGACAACTACAGCTCAATATGTTGTCATCAGACCCTACAAGGTATGAAAGTCCGGAACAACATCTCATCACCAACTTACGGATGCAATTTGACAAAGGTAGAGATCAATTTCGCTCTTGACCTCTGCATGAAAATTGCAGATATTTATCTGAGCCTTCCAACAATATCAAGATCGATGCATTTGAACACCTTAAGCTCCAGAAATTGTCGGCAGACGCTTGCATGTTCTGATTGTCACGAACACTATCACATCTCAAGCTTGAATAAAGAATTTCACTCAGATAAAGATTGATTCAGATCTCGACTTCTTCAGGAATCATGTAGGTATTTCTCTTAT
Source organism: Ammopiptanthus mongolicus (assembly GCA_039655645.1). Lineage (NCBI taxonomy): Eukaryota > Viridiplantae > Streptophyta > Magnoliopsida > Fabales > Fabaceae > Ammopiptanthus > Ammopiptanthus mongolicus. The sequence continues at coordinate 53,946,531 of CM077347.1, forward strand.
CTTTCTAACCAAACCATGATCACTTCATTTGGAGCAGTGTACCTCATAATACAACGTTCCAAACGCTTGACTGTCGGCAACAGGCGCTTGACTTGGTTTTGTACTTTTCTCTTTGTTCACGCTTTTCTAGTATTTCTTTAATTAGGGTTGGAAAAAATTTTGTCTTCTTCTGTTACCGTACTTGCTGCTTTAGAACTTTATTGAAAAGAGTACCTCATTTTCTGGTCAAGCTTGGAATTTGAATATCTTAATACTTCATTCCAAATTAATTCTTCAGCCATCATAATGTTCTACATTCTGGGTAGATGCTTGGTTAGCTTCACTGGACGCTTCTTGAATGAGTTAAGGCGCTTGGTTATCCACTAGGCACATTCACAATGCATTTTAACTCGTTGCATTCTGACCAGTTAGCATATTATGCTTCTTTGACCATGTTACTTGCCGCATTTGAATTCAATGTCTTCATGAAACTTGTATATATGGATATCAGCTTTAATCGGACACCGGTTTCATCCAATTTGGACAACTACAGCTCAACATATGGCCATCAGACGCTACCAAGGTATAACTGTCAGCAATAACATCACGTCACCAACTAACAGATGTAATGTGTCAAAGATAGAGATCGATTTCGCTCTTGACCTCTGCATGAAAATTGCAGATATTTCTCGGAGGCTTCCAACGATACCAAGATCGATGCAGTTGAACACCTTAAGCTCCAGAAATTGTCGGCAGACGCTTGCATGTTCTGATTGTCACGAACACTATCACATCTCAAGCTTGAATAAAGAATTTCACTCAGATAAAGATTGATTCAGATCTCGACTTCTTCAGGAATCATGTAGGTATTTCTCTTATCTTTCTAACCAAACCATGATCACTTCATTTGGACCAGTGTACCTCATAATACAACGTTTCAAACGCTTGACTGTCGGCAACAGGCGCTTGACTTGGTTTTGTACTTTTCTCTTTGTTCACGCTTTTCTAGTATTTCTTTAATTTGGGTTGCTAAAAATTTTGTCTTCTTCTGTTACAGTACTTGCTGCTTTAGAACTTTATTAAAAAGGGTACCTCATTTTCTGGTCAAGCTTGGAATTTGAATATCTTAATACTTCATTCAAAATTAATTCTTCAGCCATCATAATATTCTACATTCTGGGTAGATGCTTGGTTAGCTTCACTGGACGCTTCTTGAATGAGTTAAGGCGCTTGGTTATCCACTAGGCACATTCACAATGCATTTTAACTCGTTGAATTCTAACCAGTTAGCATATTATGCTTCTTTGACCCTGTTACTTGCCGCATTTGAATTCAATGTCTTCATGAAACTTGTATATATGGATATCAGCTTTAATCGGACACCGGTTTCATCCAATTTGGACAACTACAGCTCAACATATGGCCATCAGACGCTACCAAGGTATAACTGTCAGGAATAACATCACGTCACCAACTAACAAATGTAATGTGTCAAAGATAGAGATCGATTTCGCTCTTGACCTCTGCATGAAAATTGCAGATATTTCTCTGAGGCTTCCAACGATACCAAGATCGATGCAGTTGAACACCTTAAGCTCCAGAAATTGTCGGCAGACGCTTGCATGTTCTGATTGTCACGAACAGTATCACATCTCAAGCTTGAATAAAGAATTTCACTCAGATAAAGATTGATTCAGATCTCGACTTCTTCAGGAATCATGTAGGTATTTCTCTTATCTTTCTAACCAAACCATGATCACTTCATTTGGACCAGTGTACCTCATAATACAACGTTTCAAACGCTTGACTTCAATCTTCGGTGTTTTTGATTTTGCAGCTGTTGTACTTTTGTCTTTTTTCACGCTTTTTTAGTCTTTCTTCTATAAGGGTTGCTAAAATTTTTGTCTTCTTCAGTCATAGTATTTAATGCTTGAGAACATTATGGAAACGGGTACCTCATTTTCTGGTCAAGCTTCGACTTTGAATATCTTAATATTTCATTCAAAATTACTTCTTCAGCCATCAAAATGTTCTGCATTCCGAGTAGACGCTTGATTAGCTTCACTGGACACTTCTTAAGTGAGTTAAGGCATTAGCTTATCCACTGGGCACATTCACAAGGCTGTTTAAGTCGTAGCATTCTGACCAGTTAGCGTATTATGGTTCTTTGATCCTCTTACTGGCCAAATTAGGATTCCATGTCTTCACGAAACTTGTATATATGGATATTAGCTATAATTAGATACCGTTTCATCCAATTCGGACAACTACAGCTCAATATATGGCCATCAGACGGTACAAGGGTATGACTGTCAGGAACAACATCACGTCACCAACTTACGGATGCAATTTGACAAAGATAGAGATCGATTTCGTTCTTGACCTCTTCAACAAAATCGCAGATATTTCTATGAGACTTCCAACGATACCAAGATCGATGCATTTGAAAACCTTAAGCTCCAGAGATTGTCAGCAGACGCTTGCATGTTCTGATTGTCGCGAACAGTATTACATCTCAAGCTTGAATAAAGAATTTCACTCAGATAAAGATTTATTCATATCTCGACTTCTTCAGGAATCATGTAGGTATTTCTCTTATCTTTTTAACCAAACCATGATCACTTCATTTGGACGAGCGTACCTCAAAATACTACGTTTAAAACGCTTGATTGTCGGCAACAGGAGCTTGACTTCAATCTTCGGTGTTTTTGGTATTGCAGCTTTTCAACTTTTGCCTTTGTTCTCGTTTTTCTAGTCTTTCTTCGGTTAGGGTTGCTGAAAATTTTGTCTTCTTCTGTTACAGTACTTGATGCTTCAGAACTTTATGGAAAAGGGTACCTCGTTTTCTGGTCAAGCATGGACTTTGAATATCTTAAATCTTCATTCAAAATTACATCTTCAGCCTTCATAATGTTCTGCATTCCGAGTAGATGCTTGATTAGCTTCACTGGAGGCTTCTTAAACGAGTTAAGGCGCTTGGTTATCCACTGGGCACATTCACAAGGTTGTTTAACTAGCAGCATTCTGAACAGTTAGCGTATTATTCTTTTCTGACCCTGTTACAGGCCGAATTAGGATTCGATGTCTTCACGAAACTTGTATATATGGATATTAGCTATAATTAGATACAGTTTCATCCAATTCGGACAACTACAGCTCAATATATGGCCATCAGACGGTACAAAGGTATGACTATCAGGAACAACATCACGCCGCCAACTTACAGATTCAATTTGACGAAGATAGAGATCGATTTCGTTCTTGACCTCTGCAACAAAATCGCAGATATTTCTCTGAATCTTCCAACGATAACAAGATCGATGCATTTGAACACCTTAAGCTCCAAAAATTGTCAGCAGATGCTCCCATGTTCTGATTGTCACGAGCAGTATCACATCTCAAGCTTGAATAAAGCATTTCACTCCGATAGAGACTGATTCAGATCTCGACTTCTTCAGGAATCAAGTAGGTATTTCTCTTATCTGTCTAGCCAAACCATGATCACTTCATTTCGACGACTGTAACTCAAAATACTACGCTTCAAACGCTTGTTTGTCGGCAACAGGCGCTTGACTTCAATCTTTGGTGTTTTTGGTATTGCAGCTTTTGTTCTTTTGTCTTCGTTCACGCTTTTCTACTCTTTCTCATGTTAGGGTTGCTTAAAATTTTATCAACTTCTGTTACGATACTTGATGCTTCAGAACTTTATTGAAATGGGTACCTCATTTTCTGGTCAAGCTTGGACTTTGAATATCTTAATACTTCATACAAAATTACATCTTCAGCCTTCGTAATGTTCTGCATTCCGCGTAGATGCTTGATTAGCTTCACTGGACGCTTCTTAAACGAGTTAAGGCACTTGGTTATCCACTGGGCACATTCACAAGGCTGTTTAACTAGTAGAATTCTGAACAGTTAGCGTATTATGCTTCTTTGACACTTTTACAGGCCGAATTAGGATTCGATGTCTTCACCAAACTTGTATATATGGATATTAGCTTTAATCAAACCCCAGTTTCATCCTTTTCGGACAACTACAGCTCAATATATGGCCACCAGACGGTACAAAGGTATGACTGTCAAGAACAACATCACGTCACCAACTTACAAATGCAATTTGACAAAGATAGAGATCGATTTCGTTCTTGACCTCTTCAACAAAGTCGCAGATATTTCTATGAGACTTCCAACGATACCAAGATCGATGCATTTGAACACCTTAAGCTCCAGAAATTGTCAGCAGATGCTTGCATGTTCTGATCGTCACGAACAGTATTATATCTCAAGCTTGAATAAAGAATTTCACTCAGATAAAGATTGATTCAGATCTCGACTTCTTCAGGAATCATGTAGGTATTTCTCTTATCTGTCTAACCAAACCAGGATCACTTCATTTGGACGAGCGTACCTCAAAATTCTACGTTTCAAACGCTTGATTGTCGGCAACAGGCGCTGGACTTCCATCTCCGGTATTTTTGGTTTTGCAGCTGTTCAACTTTTGTCTTTGTTCACGCTTTTCTAGTCTTTCTTCGGTAAGGGTTGCTGCAGTACTTGCAGCTTCAGAACTTTATTGAAAAGGGTACCTTACTTTCTGGTCAAGCTTGGACTTTGAATATCTTAATATTTCATTCAAAATTACATTTTCAGCCTTCATAATGTTCTGCATTCCGAGTAGATGCTGGATTAGCTTCACTGGACGCTTCTTAAACGAGTTAAGGCGCTTGGTTATCCACTGGGCACATTCACAAGGCTCTTTAACTAGTAGCATTCTGAACAGTTAGAGTATTGTGCTTCTTTGACCCTGTTACAGGGCGAAGCAGGAGTCGTTGTCTTCATGAAACTTGTATACATGGATATTAGCTTTAATCAGACACCGGTTTCATCCAATTTGGACAACTACAGCTCAATAAATGGTCATCAGACCCTACAAAGGTATAACAATCTGGAACAATATCACGTCACCAACTTACGGATGCAATTTGGCAAAGATAGATATCGATTTCGTTCTTGACCACTTCAACAAAATCGCAAATATTTCTCTGAGCCTTCCAACGATACCAAGATCGTTGCATTTGAACATCTTAAGCTCCAGAAATTGTTAGCAGATGCTTGCATGTTCTGATTGTCACGAACAGTATCACTTCTCATGCTTGAATAAAGAATTTCACTCAGATAAAGTTTGATTCAGATCTCAACTTCTTCAAGAATCATGTAGGTATTTGTCTTATCTGTCTAACCAAACTATGATCACTTCATTTGGACAAGCGTACCTCAAAATACTAGGTTTCAAACCCTTGATTGTCGGCAACAGGCGCTTGACTTCAATCATCGGAGTTTTTGGTTTTGCAGCTTTTCAACTTTTGTCTTTGTTCACGCTTTTCTAGTCTTTCTTTAGTTAGGGTTGCTAAAAATTTTGTCTTCTTCTGTTACAGTACTTGATGCTTCCGAACTTTATGGAAAAGGGTACCTCAATTTCTGGTCAAGCTTGGACTTTGAATATCTTAATATTTCATTCAAAATTACATCTTCAGCCTTCATAATGTTCTGCATTCCGAGTAGATGCTTGATTAGCTTCACTGGACGCTTCTTAAACGAGTTAAGGCGCTTGGTTATCCACTGGGCACATTCACAAGGCTCTTTAACTAGTAGCATTCTGAACAGTTAGCGTATTGTGCTTATTTGACCCTGTTACAGGCCGAATTAGGATACGATGTCTTCAGGAAACTTGTATATATGGATATTAGCTTTAATCAGACACCGGTTTCATCCAATTTGGACAACTACAGCTCAATAAATGGTCATCAGACCGTACAAAGGTATGACAGTCAGGAGCAACATCACGTCACCAACTTACGGATGCAATTTGGCAAAGATAGGGATCGATTTCGTTCTTGACCTCTTCAACAAAATCGAAAATATTTCTCCGAGCTTTCCAAATATACCAGGATCGATGCATTTGAACACCTTAAGCCCCAGAGATAGTCAGCGGATGCTTGCATGTTCTGATTGTCACGAACAGTGTCACATCTCAAGCTTGAATAAAGAATTTCACTCTGATAAATATTGATTAAGATCTCAACTTCTTCAGTAATCATGTAGGTATTTCTCTTATCTGTCTAACCAAACCATGATCACTTCATTTGGACAAGCGTACCTCAAAATACTACATTTCAAACGCTTGATTGTCGGCAACAGGCGCTTGACTTCAATCTTCGGTGTTTTTGGTTTTGCAGCTTTTGTTCTTTTGTCTTTGTTCACGCATTTCTACTCTTTCTTCTATTAGGGTTTCTAAAAATTTTGTCTTCTTCTGTTACAGTACTTGCAGCTTCAGAACTTTTTTGAAAAGGGTACCTCACTTTCTGGTCAAGCTTGGACTCGAATATCTTAATACTTCATTCAATATTACATCTTCAGCCATCATAATGTTTTGCATTCCGTGTAGATGTTTGATTAGCTTCACTGGATGCTTCTAAACTGAGTTAAGGCGCTAGGTTATCCACTGGGCACATTCACAAGGCTGTTTAAGTCGTTGCATTCTGACCAGGTAGCGTATTATGCTTCTTTGACCCTGTTACTGGCCGAATTAAGATTCGATATCTTCACGAAACTTGTATATACGGATATTAGCTTTAATCAGATGTCGGTTTCAACTAATTCGGACAACCCCAACTCAATATATGTCCATCAGACGATACAAAGGTATAACTGTCAGGAACAACATCACGTCACCAACTTACGGATGCAATTTGGCAAAGATAGAGATCGATTTCATTCTCGACCTCTTCAAGAAAATCGCAGATATTTCTTTGAGCCTTCCAATGATACCAAGATCGATGCATTTGAACAACTAAAGCTCCAGATATTGTCAGCAGACGCTTGCTTGTTCGGATTGTCACGAACAGTATCACATCTCAAGCTTGAATAAAGAATTTCACTCAGATAAAGAGTGATTCAGATCTCGACTTCTTCAGGAATCATGTAGTTATTTCTCTTATCTTTCTAACCAGAACCAGATCACTTCATTTGGACGAGCTTACCTCATAACAAGTCATTTCAAATGCTTGATTGTCGGCAACAGGCGCTTGACTTTAATCTTCATTATTTTTGCTTTTGCAACTTTTGTAGTTTTGCCTTTGTTCACGCTTTTCTAGTCTTTCTTTTGTTAGGATTCCTAAAATTTTTATCTTCTTCTGTTACAGTACTTGATGCTTCAGAACTTTATTGAAAAGTGTACCTCATTTTCTAATCAAGCTTGGATTTTGAATATCTTAATACTTCATTCAAAATTACTTTTTTAGCCATTATAATGTTCCGCATTCCTAGTAGACGCTTGAGTAGCTTCACTGGACGCTTCTTCAATGAGTTAAGGCGCTAGGTTATCCACTGGGCACATTCACAAGTTTGTTTAAGTCGTAGCATTCTGACCAGTTAGCGTATTATGCTTCTTTGACCCTGTTACTGGCCGAATTAGGATCCAATGTCTTCACGAAACTTGTATATACGGATATTAGCTTTAATCAAACACCGGTGTCAACCAATTCGGACAACTACAGCTCAATATATTGTCATCAGAAGGTACAAAGGTTTAACTTTCAGGAACAACATCATGTCACCAACTTACGGATGCAATTTGACAAAGATTGAGATCGATTTCGTTCTTGACCTCTGTAAGAAAATCGTAGATATTTCTCTGAGCCTTCCAACGATACCAAGATCGATGCATTTGAACAACTAAAGCGCCAGATATTGTCAGCAGACGCTTGCTTGTTCAGATTTTCACGAACAGTATCACATCTCAAGCTTGAATAAAGAATTTCACTTAGATGAAGATTGATTCAGATCTCGACTTCTGCAGGAATCATGTAGTTATTTCTCTTATCTTTCTAACCAAACCAACATCACTTCATTTGGACGAGCGTACCTCAAACCACGACGTTTCAAACGCTTGATTGTCTGTAATAGGCGCTTGACTTTAATCTTCAGTGTTTTAGCTTTTGCAGCTTTTGTACTTTTGCCTTAGTTAACGCTTTCTAGTCTTTTGTACTTTTGCCACTGGGCACATTCACAAGGCTGTTTAACAAGTAGCATTCTGACAAATTAGTGTATTATGCTTCTTTGACCCTGTTACAGGCCGAATTAGGATTCGATGTTTTCATGAAACTTGTATATACGGATATTAGCTTTAATTAGACACCGGATTCATTAAATTCAGATAACTACAGCTCAATATAAGGTCATTAGAGCCTACAAATGTATGACATTCAGGAACAACATCACGTCACCAACTTTTGGAAGAAATTTGACAAAGATAGAGATCGATTTCGCTCTTGACCTCTGCATGAAAATTGCAAATATTTCTCTAAGCCTTCCAACGATACCAAGATCGATGCATTTGAACACCAGAAGCCCCAGAAATTGTCATCAGTCTTTTTTTGTACTTTTGCCACTGGGCACTTTCACTTTTTGTATGAGCGTACCTCAAAATACTACGCTTCAAACGCTTGATTGTCAGCAACAGGCGCATGACTTCAATCTTCGGTGTTTTTGGTTTTGCAGCTTTTGTTCTTTTGTCTTTGTTCACGCTTTTCCACTCTTTCTTCTGTTAGGGTTGCTAAAATTTTTGTCTTCTTCTGTTACAGTACTTGCAGCTTCAAAACTTTATTCAAAAGGGTACCTCATTTTTTGGTCAAGCTTGGACTTTGAATATCTTAATCCTTCATTCAAAATTACATCTTCAGCCATCATAATGCTCTGCATTCCGAGTAGATGTTTGATTAGCATCACTGGACGCTTCTTAAACGAGTTAAAGCGCTTGCTTATCCACTGGGCACATTCACAAAGCTGTTTAACTAGTAGCATTCTGACCAGTTAGCGTATTATGCTGCTTTGACCCAGTTACAGGCCGAATCAGGATTCCATGTCTGCATGAAACTTGTATATACGGATATTAGCTTTAATCAGACACCAGTTTCATCCAATTTGGACAAATACAGCTTAATATATGGTCATCAGACCCTACAAAAGTATGACAGTCAGGAACAACATCACGTCACCAACTTACAGATGCAATTTGACAAAGGTACAGCTCGATTTCGCTCTTGACCTCTGCATGAAAATCATAGATATTTCTCTGAGCCTTCAAACTATACCAAGATCAATGCATTTGAACACCGTAAGCACCAGAAATTGTCGGCAGACGCTCTCATGTTATAATTGTCACGTACAATATTACATCTCAAGCTTGAATAAGGAATTTCACACAGATAAAGATTGATTCAGATCTCGACTTCTTCAGGAATCATGTAGGTATTTCTCTTATTTGTCTAACCAAACCATGATCACTTCATTTGGACAAGCGTACCTCAAAATACTACGTTTCAAACGCTTGATTGTCAGTAACAAGCGCCTGAATTCAATCTTCGGTGTTTTTGGTTCTGCAGCTTTTCAACTTTTGTCTTTGTTCATGCTTTCCTAGTCTTTCTTCGGTTAAAGTTGCTGAAAATTTTGTCTTCTTCTGTTACAGTACTTGATGCTTCAGAACTTTATGGAAAAGGGTACCTCATTTTCTAGTCAAGCTTGGACTTTGAATATCTTAATACTTCATTCAAAATTACATCTTCAACCATCATAATGTTTTGCATTCCGAGTAGATGTTTGATTAGCTTCACTGGACGCTTGTTAAATGAGTTAAGGTGCTTGGTTATCCACTGGGCACATTCACAAGGCTGTTTAACTAGTAGCATTCTGACCAGTTAGCGTATTATGCTTCTTTAACCCTGTTACAGGCCGAATTAGGATGAGATGTCTTCATGAAACTTGTATATATGGATATTAGCTTTAATGAGACACCTGTTTCATCCAATTAGGATAACTACAGCACAATATAAGGTCATCAGACCCAACAAAGGTATGACAGTCAGGAACAACATCACGTCACCAACTTATGGATGCAATTTGACAATGATAGAGATCGATTTTGCTCTTGACCTCTGCATGAAAATTGCAGATATTTCTCTGAGCCTTCCAACGATACCAAGATCGATGCATTTGAACACCAGAAGCTCCAGAAATTGTCATCAGACGCTTGCATGTTCTGATTGTCTTGAACAGAATCACATCTGAAGCTTGAATAAAGAATTTCACTCAGATAAAGATGGAGTCAGATCTTGTCTTCTTCAGGAATCATGTAGGTATTTCTCTTATCTTTCTAACCAAACCATGATCACTTCATTTGGACGAGCGTACCTAAAGATACAACGTTTTAAACGATTGATTGTCGGCATCAGGCGCTTGACTTCAATCTTCAGAGTTTTTGATTTTGTAACTTTTGTACTTTTGTCTTTTTTCACGCTTTTCTAGTCTTTCTGCTGTTAGGGTTGCTAAAAATTTTGTCTTCTTCTGTTACAGTACTTAATGCTTCCGAACTTTATGGAAAAGGTTACCTCCTTTTCTTGTCATGCTTGGACTTTGAATATCTCAATACTTCATTCAAAATTTCATCTTCAGCCATCATAATGGTCTGCATTCTGAGTAGATGTTTGATTAGCTTCACTGGACGCTTCTTAAACGAGTTAAGGCGCTTGGTTTTTCACTGGGCACATTCACAAGGCTGTTTAACTAGTTGCATTCTGACCAGTTAGCGTATTATGCTTCTTTGACCTTGTTACAGGCCGAATTAGGATTCGATGTCTTCATGAAACTTGTATATATAGATTTTAGCTTTAATTAGACACCAGTTTCATCCAATTCGGATAGCTACAGCTCAATTTGTGGTCATCAGACCGTACAAAGGTATGAAAGCCAGGAACAACATCACATCACCAATTTACGGATGCAATTTGACAAAGGTAGAGATCGATTTTGCTCTTGACCTCTGCATGAAAATTGCAGATATTTCTCTGAGCCTTCCAACGATACCAAGATCGATGCATTTGAACACCTTAAGCTCCAGAAATTGTCAGCAGACGTTTGCATGTTCTAATTGTCACGAACAGTATCACATCTCAGGCTTGAATAAAGAATTTCACTCAGATAAAGATTGATTCGGATCTCGACTTCTTCAGGAATCACGTAGGTATTTCTCTTTTCTTTCTAACCAAACCAAGATCACTTCATTTTGGCGAGCGTACCTCAAAATACAACGTTTCAAACGCTTGACTTCAATCTTCGGTGTTTTTGATTTTGCAGCTTTTGTACTTTTGTCTTTTTTCACGCTTTTCTAGTCTTTCTTCTATAAGGGTTGCTAAAAATTTTGTCTTCTTCAGTTATAGTATTTAATGCTTGAGAACATTATGGAAAAGGGTACCTCATTTTCTGGTCAAGCTTCGACTTGGAATATCTTAATATTTCATTCAAAATTACTTCTTCAGCCATCAAAATGTTCTGCATTCCGAGTAGACGCTTAATTAGCTTCATGGACACTTCTTAAATGTGTTAAGGTACTAGGTTATCCACTGGGCACATTCACAAGGCTGTTTAAGTCGTAGCATTCTGACCAATTAGCGTATTATGGTTCTTTGACCCTCTTACTAGCCAAATTAGGATTCCATGTCTTCACGAAACTTGTATATATGGATATTGGCTATAATTAGATACCGTTTCATCCAACTCGGACAACTACAACTCAATATATGTCCATCAGACGGTACAAAGATATGACTGTCAGGAACAACATCACGTCACCAACTTACGGATGCAATTTGACAAAGATAGAGAACGATTTCGTTCTTGACCTCTACAACAAAGTCGCAAATATTTATCTGAGCCTTCCAACGGTACCAAGATCGATGTATTTGAACACCTAAAGCTCCAGAAATTGTCATTAGACGCTTGCATGTTCTGATTATCACGAACAGTATCACATCTCAAGCTTGAATAAAGAATTCCACTCAGATAAATATTGATTCAGATCTCGACTTCTTCAGGAATCATGTAGGTATTTCTCTTATCTGTCTAGCCGAATCATGATCACTTCATTTCGACGAGCGTAACTCAGAATACTACGCTTCAAACGCTTGATTGTTGGCAACATGCGCTTGACTTCAATATTCGGTGTTTTTGGTATTGCAGCTTTTGTTCTTTTGTCTTCGTTCAGGCTTTTCTACTCTTTCTTATTTTAGGATTGCTAAAAATTTTATCAACTTCTGTTACAGTGCTTGATGCTTCAGAACTTTATTGAAAAGGGTGCCTCATTTTCTGGTCAAGCTTGGACCTTGAATATCTTAATACTTCATTCAAAATTACATCTTCAGCCTTCATAATGTTCTGCATTCCGAGTAGATGCTTGGTTTGCTTCACTGGACGCTTCTTAAATGAGTTAACGCACTTGGTTATCCACTGGGCACATTCACAAGGCTGTTTAACAAGAAGTATTCTGAACAGTTAGCGTATTATGCTTCTTTGACCCTGTTACAAGCCTAATTAGGATTCGATGTCTTCACCAAACTTGTATATATGGATATTAGCATCAAACCCCAGTTTCATCCAATTCAAACAACTACAGCTCAATATATGGCCATCAGAAGGTACAAAGATATGACTGTCAGGAACAACATCACGTCACCAACTTACGGATGCAATTTGACAAAGATAGAGATCGATTTCGTTCTTGACCTCTTCAACAAAATCGTAGATTTTTATCTAAGCCATCCAACGATACCAGGATCGATGCATTTGAACCCCTTAAGCTCCTAAAATTGTCAGCAGATGCTTGCATGTTCTGATTGTCACGAACAGTATCACATCTCAAGCTTGAATAAAGAATTTCACTCCGATAGAGATTGATTCAGATCTCGACTTCTTAAGGAATCATGGAGGTATTTCTCTTATCTTTCTAGCCAAATCTTGATCAGTTCATTTCGACGAGTGTAACTCAAAATACTACGCTTCAAACACTTGATTGTCGGCAACAGGCGCTTGACCTCAATCTTCGGTGTTTTTGGTATTGCAGCTTTTGTTCTTTTGTCTTCGTTCACGCTTTTCTACTCTTTCTTCTGTTAGGTTTGCTAATAATTTTGTCTTCTTCTGTTGCAGTACTTGCAGCTTCAGAACTTTATTGAAAAGGATACCTCATTTTCTGGTCAAGCTTGAACTTTGAATATCTTAATACTTCATTCAAAATTGCATCTTCAGCCATCATAATGTTCTGCATTCCAAGTAGATGCTTGATTAGCTTCTCTGGACGCTTCTTAAATGGGTTAAGGCGCTTGGTTATCCACTGGGCACTTTCACAAGGCTGTTTAACTAGTAGCATTCTGAACAGTTAGCGTATTATGCTTCTTTGACCCTGTTATAGGCTGAATTAGGATTCGATGTCGTCATCAAACTTGTATATATGGATATTAGCTTTAATCAAACCCCAGTTTCATGCAATTCGGACAACTACAGCTCAATATATGGCCATCAGACGGTACAAAGGTATGACTGTCAGGAACAACATCACGTCACCAACTTACAGATGCAATTTGACAAAGATAGAGAACGATTTCGTTCTTGACCTCTGCAACAAAATCGCAGAAATTTATCTGAGCCTTCCAACGATACCAATACAGATGCATTTGAACACCTTAAGCTCAAGAAATTGTCAACAGATGCTTGCATGTTCTGATTGTCACGAAGAGTATCACATCTCAAGCTTGAATAAAGAATTTCACTCAGACAAAGATTGATTCAGATGTCGACTTCTTCAGGAATCATGTAGGTATTTCTCTTACCTGTCTAACCAAACCATGATCACTCAAAATACTACGTTTCATACGCTTGATTGTCGGCAACAGGCGCTTGACTTCAATCTTCGATGTTTTTGGTATTGCAGCTTTTGTTCTTTTGTCTTTGTTCATGCTTTTCTACTCTTTCTTCTGTTAGGGTTGCTAAAAATTTTATCAACTTCTGTTATAGTACTTGATGCTTCAGAACTTTATTGAAAAGTGTACCTCATTTTCTGGTCATGCTTGGACTTTGAATATCTTAATATTTCATTCAAAATTACTTTTTCAGCCATCATAATGTTCTGCATTCCGAGTAGACGCTTGATTAGATCAACTGGACACTTCTTAAAGGAGTTAAGGTGTTAGGTTATCCACTGGGCACATTCACAAGGCTGTTTAAGTCGTAGCATTCTAACCAGTTAGCGTATCATGCTTCTTTGACCTTGTTACTGACCGAATTAGGACTCGATGTCTTCACGAAACTTGTATATATGGATATTAGCTTTAATCAAACCCCAGTTTCATCCAATTCGGAAAACTACAACTCAATATATGGCCATCAGACGGTACAAAGGTAAGACTGTCAGGAACAACGTTACGTCACCAACTTACGGATGCAATTTGACAAAGATAGAGATAGATTTCGTTCTTGACCTCTTCAACAAAATCGCAGATATTTCTCTGAGCCTTCCAACGATACCAAGATCGATGCATTTGAGCACCTTAAGCTCCCGAAATTGTCAGCAGATGCTTGCATGTTCTGATTGTCACGAATAGTATCACATCTCAAGTTTGAATAAAAAATTTCACTCAAATAAAGATTGATTCAGATCTCGACTTCTTTAGGAATCATGTAGGTATTTCTCTTATCAGTTTAACCAAACCATGATCAATTCATTTGGACAAGCGTACCTCAAAATAATACGTTTCAAACGCTTGATTGTCGACAACAGACGCTTGACTTCAATCTTCGGTGTTTTTGGTTTTGCAGCTTTTGTTCTTTTGTCTTTGTTCACGCTTTTATAATCTTTCTTCTTTTAGAGTTGCTAAAAATTTTGTCTTCTTCTGTTACAGTACTTGCAACTTCAGAACTTTATTGAAAAGGGTACCTCACTTTCTGGTCAAGCTTGGACTTTGAATATCTTAATACTTCATTCAAAATTACATCTTCAGCCATCATATTATTCTGCATTCCGAGTAGATGTTTGATTAGCTTAACTAGACGCTTCTTAAACGAGTTAAGACGCTTGGTTTTTCACTGGGAACATTCACAAGGCTGTTTAACTAGTGGCATTCTGACCAGTTAGCGTATTATGCTTCTTTGACCCCGTTACAGGCTGAATTAGGATTTGATGACTTCATGAAACTTGTATATATAGATATTAGCTTTAATCAAACAACTGTTTCATCCAATTCGGATAACTACAGCTCAATGTGTGGTCATCAGACCCTACAAAGGTATGAAAGTCAAGAATAACATCACATCACCAACTTACGGATGCAATTTGACAAAGGTAGAGATCGATTTCGCTCTTGACCTCTTCATGAAAATTGCAGATATTTCTCTGAGCCTTCCAATGATACCAAGATCGATGCATTTGAACACCTGAAGCTCCCAAATTTGTCGGCAGACGCTTGCATGTTCTGGTTGTCATGAACAGTATCACATCTCAAGCTTGAATAAAGAATTTCACTCAGATAAAGACTGATTCAGATCTCGACTTCTTCAGGAATCATGTAGGTATTTCTCTTATCTTTCTAACCAAACCATGATCACTTCATTTGGACGAGCTTTCCTCAAAATACGACGTTTCAAACGTTTGATTGTCGTCAACAGGCGCTTGACTTGATTTTGTACCTTTCTCTTTGTTCATGCTTTTCTCGTCTTTCTTTAATTAGGGTTGCTAAAAATTTTGTCTTCTTCTATTACACTACTTGCTACTTCAGAACTTTATTGAAATGGGTACCTCATTTTCTGGTCAACCTTGGAATTTGAATATCTTAATACTTCATTCAAAATTAATTCTTCAGCCATCAAATGTTCTACATTCTGGGTAGACGCTTGATTAGCTTCACTGGGCGCTTCTTGAATGAGTTAAGGCGCTTGGTTATCCACTAGGCACATTCACAATACATTTAAACTCGTTGAATTGTGACCAGTTAGAGTATTATGCTTCTTTGACCCTATTACTTGCCGCATTTGAATTCGATGTCTTCATGAAATTTGTATATATGGATATTAGCTTTAATCGAACACCGGTTTCATCCAATTTAGACAACTATAGCTCAATATATGGCCATCAGACGGTACAAAGGTATGACTGTCAGGAATAACATCAAGTCACCAAACGGATGTAATGTGACAAAGATAGAAATCGATTTCGCTCTTGACCTCTGCATGAAAATTGCAGATATTTCTCTGGGGCTTCCAACCATGCCAAGATCGATGCATTTGAACACCTAAAGCTCCAGAAATTGTCATTAGACGCTTGCATGTTCTGATTGTCACGAACAGTATCACATCTCAGGCTTGAATAAAGAATTTCACTCAGATAAAGATTGATTCGGATCTCGACTTCTTCAGGAATCATGTAGGTATTTCTCTTTTCTTTCTAACCAAACCAAGATCACTTCATTTGGACGAGCGTTCATCAAAATACAACGTTTCAAACGCTTGGCTTCAATCTTCGCTGTTTTTGATTTTGCAGCTTTTGTACTTTTGTCTTTTTTCACGCTTTTCTAGTCTTTCTTCTATAAGGGTTGCTAAAAAATTTGTCTTCTTCAGTTATAGTATTTAATGCTTGAGAACATTATGGAAAAGGGTACCTCATTTTCTGGTCAGGCTTCGACTTTGAATATCTTAATATTTCATTCTAAATTACTTCTTCAGCCATCAAAATGTTCTGCATTCCGAGTAGACGCTTGATTAGCTTCACTGGACACTTCTTTAATGAGTTAAGGCGCTAGGTTATCCACTGGGCACATTCACATGGCTGTTTAAGTCGTAGCATTCTGACCAGTTAGCGTATTATTCTTCTTTGATCCTGTTACTGGCCAAATTAGGATTTGATGTCTTCACGAAACTTGTATATATGGATATTAGCTATAATTAGATACCGTTTCATCCAATTCGGACAACTACAGCTCATTATATGGTGATCAGACGGTAAAAAGGTAACAGTCAGGAACCACATCACGTCACCAACTTACGGATGCAATTTGGCAAAGATAAAGATCGATTTCGTTCTTGACCTCTTCAACAAAATCGCAGAGATTTCTCTAGGCCTTCCAACGATACCAAGAACGATGCATTTGAACACCTTAAGCTCAAGAAAATGTCAACAGATGCTTGCATCTTCTGATTGTCACGAACAGTATCACATCTCAAGCTTGAATAAAGAATTCACTCAGATTAAGATTGATTCAGATCTCGACTTCTTCAGGAATCATGTAGGTATTTCTCTTATCTGTCTAACCAAACCATGATAACTTCATTTGGACGACTATACCTCAAATTACTACGTTTCAAACGCTTGATTGTCGGTAGCAGGTGCTTGACTTCAATCTTCGGTGTTTTTGGTTTGGCAGCTTTTCAACTTTTGTCTTTGTTCACATTTTCTAGTCTTTCTTCGGTTAGGGTTGCTAAAAATTTTATCAACTTCTGTTACAGTACTTGATGCTTCAGAACTTTATTGAAAAGGGTACCTCATTTTCTGGTCAAGCTTGGACTTTGAATATCTTAATACTTCATTCAAAATTACATCTTTAGCCTTCACAATGTTCTGCATTCCGAGTAGATACTTGATTAGCTTTACTGGACGCTTCTAAATTGGTTAAGGCGCTTGGTTATTCACTGGACACCTTCACAAGGCTGTTAAACTAGTAGCATTCTGACCAGTTAGCGTATTATGCTTCTTTGACCCTGTTATAGACCGAATTAGGTTTCGATGTCTTCATGAAACTTGTATATATGGATATTAGCTTTAATCAAACCCCAGTTTCATCCAATTCCGACAACTTCAGCTCAATATATGGCCATCAGACGATACAAAGGTATGACTGTCAGGAACAACGTCACGTCACCAACTTACGAATGCAATTTGACAAAGAAAGAGATCGATTTCGTTCCTGACCTCTTCAACAAAATCGCAGACATTTCTATGAGCCTTCCAACGATACCAAGAACGATGCATTTGAACACCTTAATCTCCAGAAATTGTCAGCAGACGCTTGCATGTTCTGATTGTCACGAACAGTATTACATATTAAGCTTGAATACCGAATTTCACTCAGATAAAGATTGATTCAGATCTCGACTTCTTTAGGAATCATGTAGGTGTTTCTGTTATCTTTCTAACCAAACCAAGAGCACTTCATTTCGATGATCGTACATCAAAATACTACGTTTCAAACGCTTGATTGTCGGCAATAGGCGCTTGACTTCAATCTTCGGTGTTTTTGGTTTTGCAGCTTTCCAACTTTTGTCTTTGTTCACGCTTTTCTAGTCTTTCTTCGGTTAGGGTTGCTGAAAATTTGTCTTCTTCTATACAGCACTTGATGCTTCAGAACTTTACGGTAAAAGGCACCTCATTCTCTGGTCAAGCATGCACTTTGAATATCTTAATACTTCTTTCAAAATTACATCTTCAGCCTTCATAATGTTCTGCATTCCGAGTAGATACTTGATTATCTTCATTGAACGCTTCTTAAACAAGTTAAGGCTCTTGGTTATCCACTAGGCACATTCACAAGGTTGTTTAACTCGTAGCATTATGACCAGTTAGCGTATTATGCTTCTTTGACCCTGTTGCTGGCCGAATTAGGATTCGATGTCTTCACGAAACTTGTATATATGGATATTAGCTTTAATCATACCCCGGTTTCATCCAATTTGGACAACTACAGCTCATTATATGGTGATCAGACGGTACAAAGGTAACAGTCAGGAACCACATCACGTCACCAACTTACGGATGCAATTTGGCAAAGATAAAGATCGATTTCGTTCTTGACCTCTTCAACAAAATCGCAGAGATTTCTCTAGGCCTTCCAACGATACCAAGATCGATGCATTTGAACACCTTAAGCTCCAGAAATTGTCAGCAGATGCTTGCATGTTCAGATTGTCACGATCAGTATCACATCTCAAGCTTGAATAAAGAATTTCACTCAGATAAATATTGATTCAGATCTCGACTTCTTCAGGAATCATGTAGGTATTTCTCTTATCTGTCTAACCAAACCATGATCACTTCATTTGGACAACCGTACCTCAAAATACTACGTTTCAAACGCTTGATTGTCGGTAACAGGTGCTTCACTTCAATCTTCGGTGTTTTTGGTTTTGCAGCTTTTGTCCTTTTGTCCTGCTTCACGCTTTTCTTCTCTTTCTTCTGTTAGGGTTGCTAAAAATTTTGTATTCTTTTGTCACAGTACTTGCAGCTTCAGAACTTTATTGAAAATGGTACCTCACTTTCTGGTCAAGGTTGGACTTTGAATATCTTAATATTTCATTCAATATTACATCTTCAGCCTTCATAATGTTCTGCATTCTGAGTAGATACTTGATTAGCTTCACTGGACACTTCTTAAACGGGTTAAGGCGCTTGGTTATCCACTAAACACATTCACAAGGCTGTTAAACTCGTAGCATTCTGACTAGTTAGCGTATTATGCTCCTTTGACCCTGTTACTGGCCGAATTAGGATTCAATGTCTTCACAAAACTTGTATATATGGATACTAGCTTTAATCAGACCACAATTTCATCCAATTCGGACAACTACAGCTCAATATATGGCCATCAGATGGTACAAAGGTATGACTGTCAGGAACAACGTCACGTCACCAACTTACGAATGCAATTTGACAAAGAAAGAGATCGATTTCGTTCCTGACCTCTTCAACAAAATCGCAGACATTTCAATGAGCCTTCCAACGATACCAAGAACGATGCATTTGAACACCTTAATCTCCAGAAATTGTCAGCAGACGCTTGCATGTTCTGATTGGCACGAACAGTATTACATCTCAAGCTTGAATACAGAATTTCACTCAGATAAAGATTGATTCAGACTCGACTTCTTTAGGAATCATGTAGGTGCTTCTGTTATCTTTATAACCAAACCAAGAACACTTCATTTCAATGATCGTACATCAAAATACGACGTTTCAAACGCTTGATTGTCGGCAACAGGCGCTTGACTTCAATCTTCAGTGTTTTTGCTTTTGCAGCTTTTGTACTTTTGCCTCTGTTCAGGCTTTTCTAGTCCTTCTTCTGTTAGGGTTGCTAAAAATTTTATCAACTTCTATTACAGTACTTGATGCTTCAGTACTTTATTGAAAAGTGTACCTCATTTTCTGGTCAAGCTTAGACTTTGAATATCTTAATGTTTCATTCAAAATCACTTCTTCAGCCATCATAATGTTCTGCATTCCGAGTAGACGCTTGATTAGCTTCACTAGACGCTTCTTAAATAAGTTAAGGCGCTAGGTTATCCACTGGGCACATTCACAAGGCTGTTTAAGTCGTAGCATTCTGACCAGTTAGCGTATTATCCTTCTTTGATCCTGTTACTGGCCAAATTAGGATTTGATGTCTTCACGAAACTTGTATATATGGATATTAGCTATAATTAGATACCGTTTCATCCAATTCGGACAACTACAGCTCATTATATGGTGATCAGACGGTACAAAGGTATGACTGTCAGGAACAACGTCACGTCACCAACTTACGAATGCAATTTGACAAAGAAAGAGATCGATTTCGTTCCTGACCTCTTCAACAAAATCGCAGAGATTTCTATGAGCCTTCCAACGATACCAAGAACGATGCATTTGAACACCTTAATCTCCAGAAATTGTCAGCAGACGCTTGCATGTTCTGATTGTCACGAACAGTATTACATCTCAAGCTTGAATACAGAATTCCACTCAGATAAAGATTGATTCAGATCTCGACTTCTTCAGGAATCATGAAGGTATTTCTCTTATCTGTCTAACCAAACCATGATCACTTCATTTGGACAAGTGTACCTCAATATACTACGTTTCAAACGCTTGATTGTCGGCAACAGGCGCTTGACTTCAATCTTCTATGTTTTTGGTTTTGCAGCTTTTCATCTTTTGTCTTCGCTCAAGCTTTTCTAGTCTTTCTTCGGTAAGGGTTGCTGAAAATTTTGTCTTCTTCTGTTACAGTACTTGCAGCTTTAGAACTTTATTGAAAAGCATACCTCACTTTCTAGTCATGCTTGGACTTTGAATATCTTAATACTTCATTCAATATTGCGTCTTCAGCCAACATAATGTTCTGCAATCCGAGTAGATGTTTGCTTAGCTTCACTGGACGCTTCTTAAACGAGTTAAGGCGCTTGGTTATCCACTGGGCACATTTACAAGGTTGTTTAACTAGTAGCATTCTGAACAGTTAGCGTATTATGCTTCTTTGACCCTGTTACAGGCCGAATTTGGATTCGATGTCTTCATGAAACGTGTATACAAGGATATTAGCTTTAATCAGACATCGGTTTCATCCAATTTGGACAACTACAACTCAATAAATGGTCATCAGACCCTACAAAGGTTTGACTGTCAGGAACAATATCACGTCACCAAATGACGAATGCAATTTGACAAAGATAGAGATCGATTTCGTTCCTGACCTCTTCAAAAAAATCGCAGATATTTCTATGAGCCTTCCAACGATACCAAGAACGATGCATTTGAACACCTTAAGCTCCAGAAATGGTCAGCAGATGCTTGCATGTTCTGATTGTCACGAACAGTGTTACATCTCAAGCTTGAATAAAGAATTTCACTCAGATAAAGATTGATTTAGATCTCGACTTCTTCTGGAATCATGTAGGTATTTCTCTTATCTGTCTAACCAAACCATGATCACTTCATTTGGACAACCGTACCTCAAAATACTACGTTTCAAACGCTTGATTGTCGGTAACAGGTGCTTCACTTCAATCTTCGGTGTTTTTGGTTTTGCAGCTTTTGTTCTTTTGTCCTGCTTCACGCTTTTCTACTCTTTCTTCTGTTGGGGTTGCTAAAAATTTTGTATTCTTTTGTCACAGTACTTGCAGCTTCAGAACTTTATTGAAAATGGTACCTCACTTTCTGGTCAAGGTTGGACTTTGAATATCTTAATATTTCATTCAATATTACATCTTCAGCCTTCATAATGTTCTGCATTCCGAGTAGATACTTGATTAGCTTCACTGGACGCTTCTTAAACGGGTTAAGGCGCTTGGTTATCCACTAGACACATTCACGAGGCTGTTAAACTCGTAGCATTCTGACCAGTTAGCGTATTATGCTTCTTTGACCCTGTTACTGGCTGAATTAGGATTCAATGTCTTCACAAAACTTGTATATATGGATATTAGCTTTAATCAGACCCCAGCTTCATCCAATTCGGACAACTACAGCTCAATATATGGCCATCAGATGGTACAAAGGTATGACTGTCAGGAACGTCACGCCACCAACTTACGAATGCAATTTGACAAAGAAAGAGATCGATTTCGTTCCTGACCTCTTCAACAAAATCGCAGACATTTCTATGAGCCTTCCAACGATACCAAGAATGATGCATTTGAACACCTTAATCTCCAGAAATTGTCAGCAGACGCTTGCATGTTCTGATTGTCACGAACAGTATTACATCTCAAGCTTGAATACAGAATTTCACTCAGATAAAGATTGATTCAGATCTCGACTTCTTTAGGAATCATGTAGGTGTTTTTGTTATCTTTCTAACCAAACCAATAGCACTTCATTTCAATGATCGTACATCAAAATACGACGTTTCAAACGCTTGATTGTCGGCAACAGGCGCTTGACTTCAATCTTCAGTGTTTTTGCTTTTGCAGCTTTTGTACTTTTGCCTTTGTTCAGGCTTTTCTAGTCCTTGTTCTGTTAGGGTTGCTAAAAATTATATCAACTTCTGTTACAGTATTTGATGCTTCAGTACTTTATTGAAAAGTGTACCTCATTTTCTGGTCAAGCTTAGACTTTGAATATCTTAATATTTCATTCAAAATTACTTCTTCAGCCATCGTAATGTTCTGCATTCCGAGTAGACGCTTGATTAGCTTCACTAGACGCTTCTTAAATAAGTTAAGGCGCTAGGTTATCCACTGGGCACATTCACAAGGCTGTTTAAGTCGTAGCATTCTGACCAGTTAGCGTATTATCCTTCTTTGATCCTGTTACTGGCTAAATTAGGATTCGATGTCTTCACGAAACTTGTATATATGGATATTAGCTATAATTAGATACCGTTTCATCCAATTCGGACAACTACAGCTCATTATATGGTGATCAGACGGTACAAAGGTACGACTGTCAGGAACAACGTCACGTCACCAACTTACGAATACAATTTGACAAAGAAAGATCGATTTCGTTCCTGACCTCTTCAACAAAATCGCAGACATTTCTATGAGCCTTCCAACGATACCAAGATCGATGCATTTGAACACCTTAAGCTCCAGAAATTGTCAGCAGATGCTTGCATGTTCAGATTGTCACGAACAGTATCACATCTCAAGCTTGAATAAAGAATTTCACTCAGATAAATATTGATTCAGATCTCGACTTCTTCAGGAATCATGTAGGTATTTCTCTTATCTGTCTAACCAAACCATGATCACTTCATTTGGACAACCGTACCTCAAAATACTACGTTTCAAACGCTTGATTGTCGGCAATAGGCGCTTGACTTCAATCTTCGGTGTTTTTGGTTTTGCAGCTTTCCATCTTTTGTCTTTGTTCACGCTTTTCTAGTCTTTCTTCGGTTAGGGTTGCTGAAAATTTTGTCTTCTTCTATTACAGCACTTGATGCTTCAGAACTTTACCGAAAAAGGCACCTCATTCTCTGGTCAAGCATGGACTTTGAATATCTTAATACTTCATTCAAAATTACATCTTCAGCCTTCATAATGTTCTGCATTCCAAGTAGATACTTGATTAGCTTCACTGAACGCTTCTTAAACAAGTTAAGGCGCTTGGTTATCCACTAGGCACATTCACAAGGTTGTTTAACTCGTAGCATTATGACCAGTTAGCGTATTATGCTTCTTTGACCCTGTTGCTGGCCGAATTAGGATTCGATGTCTTCACGAAACTTGTATATATGGATATTAGCTTTAATCATACCCCGGTTTCATCCAATTTGGACAACTACCGCTCAATATATGGCCATCAGACGGTACAAAGCTTTGACTGTCAGGAACAACATCACGTCACCAACATACGGATGCAATTGGACAAAGATAGAGATCGATTTCACTCTACCTCCTCAACAAAATCGCAGATATTTCTCTGAGCCTTCCAACGATACCAAGATCAATGCATTTGAACACCTTAAGCTCCAGAAATTTTCAGCAGATGCTTGCAGGGTTGCTAAAAATTTTGTCTTCTTCTGTTCCATTACTTGCAGCTTCAGCACTTTAATGAATAAAGTGCCTCATTTTCTGGTCATGCTTGGCCTTTGAATATCTTAATACTTCATTCAATATTACATCTTCAGCCTTCATAGTGTTCTGTAATCTGAGTAGATACTTGATTAGCTACACTGGATGCTTCTTAAACGAGTTAAGGCGCATGGTTATCCACTGGACACATTCACAAGGCTGTTTAACTAGTAGCATTCTGACCAGTAAGCGTATAATGCTTCTTTGACCCTGTTCCAGGCCGAATTAGAATTCTATGTCTTCATGAAACTTGTATATATGGATATTAGCTTTAATCAGACACCTGTTTCATCCAATTTGGACAACTACAGCTCAACATATGGTCTTCAGACCCTACAAAGGAATGACAGTCAGGAACAACATCATGTCACCAACTTACGTATGCAATTTGATAAAGGTAGAGATCGATTTCGCTCTTGACCTCTGCATGAAAATTGCAGATATTTCTCTGAGCCTTCCAACGATACAAAGATCGATGCATTTGAACACCTTAAGCTCTAGAAATTGTCGGCAGATGCTTGCATGTTCTGATTGTCACGAACAGTATCCCATCTCAAGCTTGAATAAAGAATTTCACTCAGATAAAGATTGATTCAGATCTCGACTTCATCCGGAATCATGTAGGTATTTCTCTTATCTGTCTAACCAAACCATGATCACTTCATTTGAATGAGCGTACCTCAAAATACTACGTTTCAAACGCTTGATTGTCGGCAATAGGCGCTTGACTTCAATCTTCGGTGTTTTTGGTTTTGCAGCTTTCCATCTTTTGTCTTTGTTCACGCTTTTCTAGTCTTTCTTCGGTTAGGGTTGCTGAAAATTTTGTCTTCTTCTATTACAGCACTTGATGCTTCAGAACTTTACCGAAAAAGGCACCTCATTCTCTGGTCAAGCATGGACTTTGAATATCTTAATACTTCATTCAAAATTACATCTTCAGCCTTCATAATGTTCTGCATTCCAAGTAGATACTTGATTAGCTTCACTGAACGCTTCTTAAACAAGTTAAGGCGCTTGGTTATCCACTAGGCACATTCACAAGGTTGTTTAACTCGTAGCATTATGACCAGTTAGCGTATTATGCTTCTTTGACCCTGTTGCTGGCCGAATTAGGATTCGATGTCTTCACGAAACTTGTATATATGGATATTAGCTTTAATCATACCCCGGTTTCATCCAATTTGGACAACTACCGCTCAATATATGGCCATCAGACGGTACAAAGCTTTGACTGTCAGGAACAACATCACGTCACCAACATACGGATGCAATTGGACAAAGATAGAGATCGATTTCACTCTACCTCCTCAACAAAATCGCAGATATTTCTCTGAGCCTTCCAACGATACCAAGATCAATGCATTTGAACACCTTAAGCTCCAGAAATTTTCAGCAGATGCTTGCATGTTCTGATTGTCATGAACAGTATCACATCGTAAGCTTGAATAAAGAATTTCACTTAGATAAAGATTGATTCAGCTCTCGGCTTCTTCAGGATTCATGTAGGTATTTCACTTATCTGTCTAACCAAAACATGATCACTTCATTTGGACGAGCGTAACTCAAAATACTATGTTTCAAACGCTTGATTGTTGGCAACAGGCGCTTGACTTCAATCTTCGGTGTTTTTGGTTTTGCAGCTTTTCAACTTTTGTCTTTGTTCACGCTTTTCTAGTCTTTCTTCGGTTACGGTTGCTGAAAATTTTGTCTTCTTCTGTTACAGTACTTGATGCTTCAGAACTTTATGTAAAAGGGCACCTTATTTTCTGGTAAAGCATGGACTTTGAATATCTTAATACTTCATTCAAAATTACATCTTCAGCCTTCATAATTTTCTGCATTCCGAGTAGATACTTGATTAGCTTCACTGGGTGCTTCTTAAACGATTTAAGGCGCTTGGTAATCCACTGGGCACATTCACAAGGCTGTTTAACTAGTAGCATTCTGACCAGTTAGCGTATTATGCATCTTTGACCCTATTACAGGCCGAATTAGGATTCGATATTATCATGAAACTTGTATATACAGATATCAACTTTAATCAGACACCGGTTTCATCTAATTTGGAAAACTACAGCTGAATATATGCTCCTCAGACCCTACAAAGGTATGACGATCAGGAACAACATCACGTCACCAACTTACGGATGCAATTTGACATTGGTAGAGATCGATTTTGCTCTTGACCTCTATATGAAAATTGCAGATATTTCTCTGAGCCTTCCAACGATACCAAGATCGATGCATTTGAACACCTTAAGCTCCAGAAATTGTCGACAGATGCTTGCATGTTCCGATTGTCACGAACAGTATCACATCTCAAGCTTGAATAAAGAATTTCACTCGGATAAAGATTGATTCAGATCTCGACTTCTTCAGGAATCATGTAGTTATTTCTCTTATCTGTCTAACCAAAACATGATCACTTCATTTGGACGAGCGTACCTCAAAATACTACG
Organism: Ammopiptanthus mongolicus; assembly: GCA_039655645.1. Taxonomy (NCBI): domain Eukaryota; kingdom Viridiplantae; phylum Streptophyta; class Magnoliopsida; order Fabales; family Fabaceae; genus Ammopiptanthus; species Ammopiptanthus mongolicus. Next base: position 53,973,161 of record CM077347.1, read on the forward strand.
TTTCAAACGCTTGATTGTTGGCAACAGGCGCTTGACTTCAATCTTCGGTGTTTTTGGTTTTGCAGCTTTTCAACTTTTGTCTTTGTTCACGCTTTTCTAGTCTTTCTTCGGTTAGGGTTGCTGAAAATTTTGTCTTCTTCTGTTACAGAACTTGCAGCTTCAGAACTTTGTGGAAAAGGGTACCTCATTTTCTGGTCAAGCTTGGACTTTGAATATCTTAATACTTTATTCAAAATTACATCTTCATCCTTCATAATGTTCTGCATTCCGAGTAGATACTAGATGATCTTCACTGGACGCTTCTTAAACGAGTTAAGGCGCTTGGTTATCCACTGGGTACATTCACAAGGCTGTTTAACTAGTAGCATTTTGACCAGTTAGCGTATTATGCTTCTTTGAACCTGTTACAGGCCGAATTAGGATTCGATGTCTTCATGAAACTTGTATATATGGATATTAGTTTTAATCAGACACCGGTTTCATCCAATTTGGACAACTACAGCTCAATATATGGTATTCATATCCTAATAAGGTATGAGAGTCAGGAACAACATCACGTCACCAACTTACGGATGCAATTTAACAATGGTAGAGATCAATTTTGCTCTTGACCTCTACATGAAATGATATGATCATGGAAAGCTACCAAGAAGATTTCTCCACTAGTTTTAGGACTTTGTAATAGAATAGGAAAATATGTAATAAAAGTAGAACTTTGACTTTTTGTAGTTTGACTTTTATTAGGATTTTGACTTTTTGTACTTTGACTTTTTGGACCTTGACTTGTAATTGGGCCAAGATGAAGTCATCAAGGCTCACACTCCATGAGATAGGCGCTAGCTTCCCTTCATCTTTTTGGGAAACATATAAATACCCAAATGTAAGCCATTTGAATCATAATTGAAAGTTTAGAATTTTTCTCACATTGAGAATTTAGAGAGAGTTGAGAGAGAGAGTCTCCTTTTGAAGGTTCTAGAGTAGAACCTTGTGATTCTCATCAAGAACTCCTTACTCCTCTTGCGGATCTTCCTTGAGCTTATCACTCCATCTAATCCATGGAGTTGTGGCGCTTTCTTCCATTTCCCTTCCCCTTCATCTTTTCCCTTTCTTTTTGAATTCAAGTTGCCTCACGCCTAAAGCCTTAGGCTTATCTTAGGATTTATGCATTTTAGCTTTATGTTGCTTAGGAATTGTGGATCCATGATTCTTGTGATTTGATGATCAAGCTTTGGCTTGAGGTGGAGCTAGTTCTCTCAATTTTCCTCAAGATCATCAAAAATGAACAAGTTTGGATTTCCCTCCAATTTTTAGTTTGAATTTTCATTTCAATTTCGGATCAATTCTCCTAGAACGATCCTACATTCACTAGATCCATCTTGGATCATAACATTTGGTATCTAGAGCTAGCCTCTAGGAGAGTTAGAAGCTAAAAAAAAATTCAAAAAAAATTTGGCGGTAATTTCAAATTTTTGGCGCCACTTTTTTAAATTCAAAAAAATTCTAGATCTAGATCCTTTTGATCTTGATTTATGTTCTACTTGTGTAGTTTGTTGTAATTTGTCTTGGAATTTTCGAGATCTACTTAGATTTGTGTTAGTTTTGTTAATTCTCTTGAATTTGAATTTTCTTGATGTTCATAAGTGTTCTTCATATTTCATAAGATCCTTGGGATAATTGCTTGATAGATCTTGATGAATTTCAAAAGTGTTGGTTAACTTGTTGATCAACCACTTGAATGAAAGATCTAAGCATCAAAATAGTGAATTCTAAATTTGTTTGTTGAAATTCAATTTGCTTCTTGCAAAAGCACTTTAGAAGGCTCTTTGATCTTACATTTGTATTAATTGTTTAGTTTGGGCTGTTTGTGTAATTTCGAAAAGTCAGTGGCTGTTATAAAAAAAAATAGTTCAGAAATTATAGAAAAGGAAAAAGAGTCCAAATCTGAAAAATCCAAAGGACCAAAACGCAAATTTAAAAAAACATTGGGGCAAAAGTGCAAATACTAAAAGTTTCGAAAAAAAATTTTATTTGCAGAAAAAGACTTGCCACTATTCAGACTAGAAACTTTGTGTGTGAGCCTACTTGAGCAAGAAAATTTCGAAAATCAAGAACACCTTAAGAAAAGTTCATTTTCAACTTCTTCTTTCTTCTTAAGTCTTTCTTGTTCTACTTGTCTTCTTGCATTTCTATTTGAGTGTGCTAATTCTTGTTGAGAATTTTTAGTTTGTCTTTTAAACTTCTTAGTTTTGTCTTGTAGTTTTCTTTCTTTGAAATTCTTGTGAGTGATTGCTCTTGGTTTGATTTGTTTACAAGTGTATTTGGCTTTATATCTTGGAATTGCTTGTTTCTACTTCAAGAGCCTTTGAGTGAGACTTTAGAGTGGAAAAAGGCAAGAGTGTGCATTTGCTAAAAAGCCTATTTGTGTGATACACGAGTGAACATTCTAAGAGTGAAACACTTAGTTGAGTGGTGAGGTCCATTTTATTTCTTTATTTCATTGTTGAAAATTGTAAACATGTCACAAACTAGAGGTGATGGTGAAGGTAGCACACCACCTTCACCTAGAACCTTGGCCTATGATATGAAACTTCAAAGAATGACACGGCATTTGGAAAGGCTTCTAGAAAGGCAAAATGATGTGGTTAATGAAAGACTTGAAGGCCTTGAAAGAGCTTCAAGAGGCACAAGAACTAGAAGTCCAAGACAAGAAAGTTCCTCTCATGCAAATTCATCACATGAAGACAATGAATATGAAGAGGATGGCCGAAGGAGAAGGAGGCATAGGAGGAGGCATGGAGACTATGGTGAGGATAGAGTGAGGAGACAAAATGATAGACTTGAAGGTGTAAAAATAAAAGTGCCAACATTTCAAGGTAAAAATGATCCCGAATTGTACTTAGAGTGGGAAACCAAAATAGAGCAAATTTTTGCATGCCAACATTATAGTGAAGAGAAGAAGGTTAAGGTGGCATCCATAGAATTTGTAGACTATGCATTAATATGGTGGGATCAACTAATCAAGGAGAAAAGGAGGAATGGAGATGATCCAATTTCTACTTGGAGAGAAATGAAGTCCATTATGAGGAAGAGATTTGTTTGTTCACACTATCATAGGGAGCTCCATAACAACCTTCAAAGGCTTAATCAAGGCAACAAAAGCGTGGATGAATATTTTAAGAAAATGGAGGTTGCATTGATTAGGGCAAACATTAATGAAGAAAGAGAAGCAACTATGGCAAGGTTCCTAAATGGTTTGAATCAAGAGATCTTGGACATAGTTGAATTGCATCATTATGTTGAATTGGAAGATTTGGTGCATCAAGCAATCAAAGTTGAACAACAATTGAAGAGAAGGAGATCCTATAAGAAGCCATTCTCTAACTATTCCTCAACAAGTTGGAAAGATTCTAAGAAGGAGGGAGACTCCTCCAATGCAATTGGAGCCGTGACCAACATGGGTAAAAATGGGATAAGGCCCAATTCTTCTAACTCTAAATCTCCTTCATCTCCTACTCATTCTAATGCACCTAGATCTAGGGATATAAAGTGCTTTAAGTGCCTTGGAAGAGGACACATTGCATCCCAATGCCCCAACAAGAGAACCATGATCTCTAGGGGTAAAGAACTTGAAAATAGTGCATCATCATCATCTTACACTAGTGCATCTTCTACAAGTGAGAGTGAAAAAGATTGTGAGATAAAACCTATTGAGGGCGATTTACTCATGGTAAGAAGATTACTAGGAATGCATATTAATGAAAATGATGATAGCCAAAGAGAGAGCATTTTTCAAACAAGATGCATGATAGAAGGTAAAATTTGTGCATTGATCATTGATGGTGGTAGTTGCACCAATGTAGCTAGCACCATCTTGGTGACCAAACTTGGTCTTAAAACAATTCCTCATCCGCACCCATATAAACTACAATGGCTAAATAATGATGGTGAATTAGTTGTGGATCAACAAGTCTTGTTAAATTTTTCCGTTGGTCATTATAATGATGAGGTTCTTTGTGATGTGGCTCCTATGGAGGTGAGTCATGTTATACTTGGAAGGCCATGGCAATTTGATCATAAAGTAATTCATGAAGGCCAAACTAACATGTTCTCTTTTGTACATAAAAACCGCACCATTAAAATTGTACCACTTTCTACAAAAGAAGTATGTGAGGATAGAAAGAAAATGAAAATCAAAAGAGAGCAAGAGAGAAAAGCCTCCAAGGAAAAAGAAATAAAGAATTAGGTTGAGGTAAAAGAAGAGAGAAAGAAAGAGAGTTTACTCATAGTGAAAGAAAAGGTTGAGGAAGAGCTATTAGTCGACCAAACCCAAAAACTTACAAATAATTGTTTGTCTACTAATACTTCTCCCTTGCATATTTGTGTAGACCCTCTTTTGCACATTAAGAATATGGAACGAAGGCCAAAGCCTCAAGGTCTCATCCAAAGGGAAAAATTAAAACTCATCTTAAGTATCATTCCAAAGGTTCCCAACTCTCATGACACGAAACCAAAAGGAAAACCCAAAAACTTCAATGGCTTTCACAATCATTTGAAGGATTTATGGCAAAACATTCAAGGGGCTTTTGAAGAGGTCATAACCCATTTTGCATGGGTAACTTGGGCCATTTTCATACAAGTGGTCTTTGACCCCGGTGGCAAAGTTGAAACAAAGGGAGTATCAAATTCCAATAATACTTGTTTGTTTTCAACTTCCATTAAAATAAAACTCATTTCTTGTATTGTGATGTAGGACTCAAAGTCTTCAAATCCGTGGACGAATTTCTTCAAGAAGGAGGGGATGATATGATCATGGAAAGCTACCGTGAAGATTTCTCCACTAGTTTTAGGACTTTGTAATAGAATAGGAAAATATGTAATAAAAGTAGAACTTTGACTTTTTGTAGTTTGACTTTTATTAGGATTTTGACTTTTTGTACTTTGACTTTTTGGACCTTGACTTGTAATTGGGCCAAGATGAAGTCATCAAGGCCCACACTCCATGAGATAGGCGCTAGCTTCCCTTCATCTTTTTGGGAAACATATAAATACCCAAATGTAAGCCATTTGAATCATAATTGAAAGTTTAGAATTTTTCTCACATTGAGAATTTAGAGGGAGTTGAGAGAGAGAGTCTCCTCTTGAAGGTTCTAGAGTAGAACCTTGTGATTCTCATCAAGAACTCCTTACTCTTGTGGCGGATCTTCCTTGAGCTTATCACTCCATCTAATCCATGGAGTTGTGGCGCTTTCTTCCATTTCCCTTCCCCTTCATCTTTTCCCTTTCATTTTGAATTCAAGTTGCCTCACGCCTAAAGCCTTAGGCTTATCTTAGGATTTATGCATTTTAGCTTTATGTTGCTTAGGAATTGTGGATCCATGATTCTTGTGATTTGTTGATCAAGCTTTGGCTTGAGGTGGAGCTAGTTCTCTCAATTTTCCTCAAGATCATAAAAAATGAATAAGTTTGGATTTCCCTCCAATTTTTAGTTTGAATTTTCATTTCAATTTCGGATCAATTCTCCTAGAACGATCCTATATTCACTAGATCCATCTTGGATCATAACATGAAAATTGCAGATATTTCTCTGAGCCTTCCAACGATACCAAGATCGATGCATTTGAACACCTTAAGCTGAAGAAATTGTCGGCAGATGCTTGCATGTTCTGATTGTCACGAACAGTATCCCATCTCAAGCTTGAATAAAGAATTTCAATCGGAAAAAAGATTGATTCAGGTCTCGACTTCTTCGAATCATGTAATTATTTCTCTTATCTGTCTAACCAAACTATGATCACTTCATTTGGATGACCGTACCTCAAAATACTACGTTTCAAACGCTTGATTGTCGGCAACAGGCGCTTGACTTCAATCTTCGGTGTTTTTGGTTTTGCAGCTTTCCAACTTTTGTCTTTGTTCACGCTTTTCTAGTCTTACTTCGGTTAGGGTTGCTGAAAATTTTGTCTTCTTCTGTTACAGTACTGGATGCTTCCGAACTTTAAGGAAAAGGGCACCTCATATTCTGGTCAAGCTTGGACTTTGAATATCTTAATACATCAGTCAAAATTACATCTTCAGCATTCAAAGTGTTCTGTATTCCGAGTAGATACTTGATTAGCTTCACCGGACGCTTGTTAAATGAGTTAAGGCGCTTGGTTATCCACTGGGCACATTCACAAGGCTGTTTAAATAGTACCATTCTGACCAGTTAGCGTATTATGCTTCTTTGACCCTGTTACTGGCCGAATTAGGATTCGATGTCTTCACGAAACTTGTACATATGGATATTAGCTTTAATCATACACTGGTTTCATCCAATTCGGACAACTACAGCTCAATATATGGCCATCAGACGGTACAAAGGTTTGACTTTTAGGAACAACATCGCGTCACCAACATACGGATGCAATTTGACAAAGATAGAGATCGATTTCGTTCTTGACACAAAATCATAGATATTTCTCTGATCCATCCAACGATACCAAGATCGATGCATTTGAACACCTTAAGCTCCAGAAATTGTCCGCAGATGCTTGCATGTTCTGATTGTCACGAACAGTATCACATTTCAAGCTTGAATAAAGAATTTCACTCAGATAAAGATTGATTCAGCTCTCGACTTCTTCAGGATTCATGTAGGTATTTCTATTATCTGTCTAACCAAACCATGATCACTTCATTTGGATGAGCGTACCTCAAAATACTACGTTTCAAATGCTTGATTGTCGGCAACAGGCGCTTGAATTCAATCTTCGGTGTTTTTGTTCACGCTTTTCTAGTCTTTCTTCAGTTAGGGTTGCTGAAAATTTTGTCCTCTTCTATTACAGTACTTGATGATTCAGAACTTTATGGAAAAGGGTACCTCATTTTCTGGTCAAGCTTGGAGTTTGAATATCTTAATACTTCATTCAAAATTACATCTTCAGCCTTCATAATGTTCTGCATTCCGAGTTGATACTTGATTAGCTTCACTGGACGCTTCTTAAACGAGTTAAGGCGCTTGGTTATCCACTGGGTACATTCACAAGGCGTTGTAACTAGTAGCATTCTGACCAGATAGCGCATTATGCTTCTTTGACCCTGTTACAGGCCGAATTAGGATTGGATGTCTTCATGAAACTAGTATATGTGGATATTAGTTTCAATCAGACATCGGTTTCATCCAATTTGGAGAACTACAGCTCAATACAAGGTCATCACACCCTACAAAGGTATGACAGTCAGGAACAACATCACGTGACCAACTTACGGATGCAATTTAACAATGGTAGAGATCGATTTCGCTCTTGACCTCTGCATGAAAATTGCAGATATTTCTCTGATCCTTCCAACGATACCCAGATCGATGCATTTGAACTCCTTAAGCTCCAGCAATTATCGGTAGATGCTTGCATGTTCTGATTGTCACGAACAGTATCCCATCTCAAGCTTGAATAAAGAATTTCACTCAGATAAAGATTGATTCAGATCTCGACTTCTTCAGGAATTATGTATTTATTTCTCTGATCTGTCTAACCAAACCTTGACCACTTCATTTGGACGAGCGTACCTCAAAATACTACGTTTGAAAGGCCTGATTGTCGGCAACATGCGCTTGACTTCAATCTTTGGTGTTTTTGGTTTTGCAGCTTTTCAACTTTTGTCTTTGTTCACGCTTTTCTAGTCTTTCTTCGATTAGGGTTGCTGAAAATTGTCTTCTTCTGTTACAGTACTTGATGCTTCAGAACTTTATGGAAAAGGGTACCTCATTTTCGGGTCTAGCTTGGACTTTGAATATATTAATAATTCATTCAAAATTACATCTTCAGCCTTCATAATGTTCTGCATTCCGAGTAGATACTTAATTAGCATCATTGGACGCTTCTTAAACGAGTTAAGGCGCTTGGTTATCCACTGGGTACATTCACAAGGCTGTTTAACTAGTAGCATTTTGACAAGTTAGCGTATTATGCTTCTTTGGCCCTATTCCAGGCAGAATTAGAATTCGATGTCTTCATGAAATTTGTATATATGCATATTAGCTTTAATCAGACACTGGTTTCATCCAATTTGGACAACTACAGCTCAACATAAGGTCATCAGACCCTACAAAGGTATGACAGTCAGGAACAACATCACGTCACCAACTTACGTATGCAATTTGACAAAGGTAGAGATCGATTTCGCTCTTGACCTCTGCATGAAAATTGCAGATATTTCTCTGAGCCTTCCAACGATACCAAGATCGATGCATTTGAACACCTTGAGCTCTAGAAATTGTCGGCAGATGCTTGCATGTTCTGATTGTCACGAACAGTATCCCATCTCAAGCTTGAATATAGAATTTCACTCAGATAAAGATTAATTCAGATCTCGACTTCATCAGGAATCATGTAGGCATTTCTCTTATCTGTCTAACCCAACCATGATCACTTCATTTGGACGAGCGTACCTCAAAATGCTACGTTTCAAACGCTTGATTGTCGGCAACAGGCGCTTGACTTCAATCTTCGGTGTTTTTGGTTTTGCAGCTTTCCAGCTTTTGTCTTTGTTCACGCTTTTCTAGTCTTTCTTCGGTTAGGGTTGCTGAAAATTTTGTCTTCTTATGTTACTGTACTGGATGCTTACGAACTTTAAGGAAAAGGGTACCTCATATTCTGATCAAGCTTGGACTTTGAATATCTTAATACATCAATCAAAATTACATCTTCAGCCTTCATAGTGTTCTGTAATCTGAGTAGATACTTGATTAGCTTCACTGGATGCTTCTTATACGAGTTAAGGAGCATGGTTATCCCCGGGGCACATTCACAAGGTTGTTTAACTTGTAACATTCTGACCTATTAGCGTATTATGCTTCTTTGACCCTGCTACAGGCCGAATTAGGATTCGATGTCTTCATGAAACTTGTATATATGGATATTAGCTTTCATCATACCCCGGTTTCATCCAATTCGGACAACTACAACTCAATATATGGCCATCAGACGGTACAAATGTTTGACTGTCAGGAACAACATCACGTCACCAACATACGGATGCAATTTGACAAGGATAGAGATCGAATTCACTCTTGACCTCCGCAACAAAATCTCAGATATTTCTCTGAGCCTTCAAACGATACTAAGATTGATGCATTTGAACACCTTAAGTTCCAGATATTGTCAACAGATGCTTGCATTTCTCAATCTTGAATAAAGAATTTCACTCAGATAAAGATTGATTCAGACCTCGACTTCTTTAGGATTCATGTAGGTATTTATGTTATCTGTCTAACCAAACCTTGACCACTTCATTTGGACGAGCGTACCTCAAAATACTACGTTTGAAAGGCTTGATTGTCGGCAACATGCGCTTGACTTCAATCTTTGGTGTTTTTGGTTTTGCAGCTTTTCAACTTTTGTCTTTGTTCACGCTTTTCTAGTCTTTCTTCGGTTAGGGTTGCTGAAAATTGTCTTCTTCTGTTACAGTACTTGATGCTTCAGAACTTTATGGAAAAGGGTACCTCATTTTCGGGTCTAGCTTGGACTTTGAATATATTAATAATTCATTCAAAATTACATCTTCAGCCTTCATAATGTTCTGCATTCCGAGTAGATACTTAATTAGCATCACTGGACACTTCTTAAACGAGTTAAGGCGCTTGGTTATCCACTGGGTACATTCACAAGGCTGTTTAACTAAAAGCATTTTGACAAGTTAGCGTATTATGCTTCTTTGACCCTATTCCAGGCAGAATTAGAATTCGATGTCTGCATGAAATTTGTATATATGGATATTAGCTTTAATCAGACACCGGTTTCATCCAATTTGGACAACTACAGCTCAACATAAGGTCATCAGACCCTACAAAGGTATGACAGTCAGGAACAATATCACGTCACCAACTTACGTATGCAATTTGACAAAGGTAGAGATCGATTTCGCTCTTGACCTCTGCATGAAAATTGCAGATATTTCTCTGAGCCTTCCAACAATACCAAGATCGATGCATTTGAACACCTTGAGCTCTAGAAATTGTCGGCAGATGCTTGCATGTTCTGATTGTCACGAACAGTATCCCATCTCAAGCTTGAATATAGAATTTCACTCAGATAAAGATTGATTCAGATCTCGACTTCATCAGGAATCATGTAGGCATTTCTCTTATCTGTCTAACCAAACCATGATCACTTCATTTGGACGAGCGTACCTCAAAATACTACGTTTCAAACACTTGATTGTCGGCAACAGGCGCTTGACTTCAATCTTCGGTGTTTTTGGTTTTACAGCTTTCCAGCTTTTGTCTTTGTTCACGCTTTTCTAGTCTTTCTTCGGTTAGGGTTGTTGAAAATTTTGTCTTCTTCTGTTACTGTACTGGATGCTTACGAACTTTAAGGAAAAGGGTACCTGATATTCTGGTCAAGCTTGGACTTTGAATATCTTAATACATCATTCAAAAGTACATCTTCAGCCTTCATAGTGTTCTGTAATCGGAGTAGATACTTGATTAGCATCACTGGATGCTTCTTAAACGAGTTAAGGCGCATGGTTATCCACTGGGCACATTCACATGGCTGTTTAACTAGTAGCATTCTGACCATTAAGCGTATAATGCTTCTTTGACCCTCTTCCAGGCCGAATTAGAATTCGATGTCTTCATGAAACTTGTATATATGGATATGATCTTTAATCAGACACCGGTTTCATCCAATTTGGACGACTACAGCTCAACATATGGTCATCAGACCCTACAAAGGTATGACAGTCAGGAACAACATCACGTCACCAACTTACGTATGCAATTTGACAAAGGTAGAGATCGATTTCGCTCTTGACCTCTGCATGAAAATTGCAGATATTTCTCTGAGCCTTCCAACGATACCAAGATCGATGCATTTGAACACCTTGAGCTCTAGAAATTGTCGGCAGATGCTTGCATGTTCTGATTGTCACGAATAGTATCCCATCTCAAGCTTGAATATAGAATTTCACTCAGATAAAGATTGATTCAGATCTCGACTTCATCAGGAATCATGTAGGCATTTCTCTTATCTGTCTAACCAAACCATGATCACTTCATTTGGACGAGCGTACCTCAAAATACTACGTTTCAAACGCTTGATTGTCGGCAACAGGCGCTTGACTTCAATCTTCGGTGTTTTTGATTTTGCAGCTTTCCAGCTTTTGTCTTTGTTCACGCTTTTCTAGTCTTTCTTCGGTTAGGGTTGCTGAAAATTTTGTCTTCTTCTGTTACTGTACTGGATGCTTACGAACTTTAAGGAAAAGTGTACCTCATATTCTGGTCAAGCTTGGACTTTGAATATCTTAATACATCATTCAAAATTACATCTTCAGCCTTCATAGTGTTCTGTAATCTGAGTAGATACTTGATTAGCATCACCGGACGCTTGTTAAATGAGTTAAGGCGCTTGGTTATCCACTGGGCACATTCACATGGCTGTTTAACTAGTAGCATTCTGACCAGTAAGCGTATAATGCTTCTTTGACCCTCTTCCAGGCCGAATTAGAATTCGAAGTCTTCATGAAACTTGTATATATGGATATGATCTTTAATCAGACACCGGTTTCATCCAATTTGGACGACTACAGCTCAACATATGGTCATCAGACCCTACAAAGGTATGACAGTCAGGAACAACATCACGTCACCAATTTACGTATGCAATTTGACCAAGGTAGAGATCGATTTCGCTCTTGACCTCTGCATGAAAATTGCAGATATTTCTCTGAGCCTTCTAACGATACCAAGATCGATGCATTTGAACACTATAAGCTCTAGAAATTGTCGGCAGATGCTTGCATGTTCTGATTGTCACGAACAGTATCCCATCTTAAGCTTGAATAAAGAATTTCACTCAGATAAAGATTTATTCAGATCTCGACTTCATCAGGAATCATGTAGGCATTTCTCTTATCATTTGGACGAGCGTACCTCAAAATTCTACGTTTCAAACGCTTGATTGTCGGCAACAGGCGCTTGACTTCAATCTTCGGTGTTTTTGGTTTTGCAGCTTTCCAACTTTTGTCTTTTTCACGCTTTTCTAGTCTTTCTTCGATTAGGGTTGCGGAAAATTTTGTCTTCTTCTGTTACAGTACTTGCCGCTTCAGAACTTTAAGGAAAAGGGTACCTTATATTCTGGTCAAGCTTGGACTTTGAAAATCTTAATACATCATTCAAAATTACATCTTCAGCCTTCATAGTGTTCTGTAATCTGAGTAGATACTTGATTAGCTTCACTGGATGCTTCTTAAGCAAGTTAAGGCGCATGGTTATCCACTGGGCACATTCACAAGGCTGTTTAACTAGTAGCATTCTGACCTGTTAGCGTATTATGCTTCTTTGACCCTGTTACAGGCCGAATTAGGATTCGATGTCTTCATGAAAGTTGTATATATGGATATTAGCTTTAATCATACCCCGGTTTCATCCAATTCGGACAACTACAGCTCAATATATGGGCATCAGACGGTACAAATGTTTGATTGTCATGAACAACATCACATCACTAACATACGGATGCAATTTGACAAGGATAGAGATCGATTTCACTCTTGACCTCCGCAACAAAATCTCAGATATTTCTCTGAGCCTTCAACCGATACCAAGATCGATGCATTTGAACACCTTAAGCTCCAGATATTGTCAGCAGATGCTTGCATGTTCTGATTGTCATGAACAGTATCACATCTCAAGCTTGAATAAAAAATTTCACTCAGATAAAGATTGATTCAGATCTCGACTTCTTCAGGAATCTTGTAGGTACTTCTCTTACCTGTCTAAACAAAACATGATCACTTCATTTGGACGAGCGTACCTCAAAATACTACGTTTCAAACGCTTGATTGTCGGCAACAGGCGCTTGACTTCCATCTTCGGTGTTGTTGGTTTTGCAGCTTTTGTTCTTTTGTCTTTGTTCACGCTTTTCTACTCTTTCTTGTGTTAGGGTTGCTAAATATTTTGTCTTCTTCTGTTACAGTACTTGCCGCTTCAAAACTTTATTGAAAAGGGTACCTCATTTTCTGGTCAAGCTTGGACTTTGAATATCTAAATACTTCATTCAAAATTACATCTTCTGCCATCATAATGTTCTGCATTCCATATAGATGTTTGATTAGCTTCACTGGATGCTTGTTAAACGAGTTAAGGCGCTTGGTTATCCACTGGGCACATTCACAAGGCTGCTTAACTAGTAGCATTCTAACCGGTAATCGTATAATGCTTCTTTGACCCTGTTCCAGGCCGAATTAGAATTCGATGTCTTCATGAAACTTGTATATATGGATATTAGCTTTAATCAGACACCGGTTTCATCCAATTTGGATAACTACAGCTCTATATAAGGCCATTGGACCCTACAAAGGTATGATTGTCAGGAACAACATCACGTCACCAACTTACGGATGCTATTTGACAAAGGTAGAGATCGATTTCGCTCTTGACCTCTGCATCAAAATTGCTGATATTTCTCTGAGCCTTCCAACGATGCCAAGATCGATGCCTTTGAAAACCTTAAGCTCCAGAAATTGTCGTCAGATGCTTGCATGTTCTGATTGTCATGAACGGTATCGCATCTCAAGCTTGAATAAAGAATTTCACTCAGATAAAGATTGATTCAGATCTCACTTCTTCAGGAATCATGTAGGGATTTCTCTTATCTGTCTAACCAAAACATGATTTCTTCATTTTGACGAGCGTACCTCAAAATACTACATTTCAAACGCTTGATTGTCGGCAACAGGCGCTTGACTTCAATCTTCAGTTTTTTTGGTTTTGCAGCTTTTGTTCTTTTGTCATTGTTCACGCTTTTCTAATCTTTCTTCTGTTAGGGTTGCAAAAATTTTTGTCTTCTTCTGTTACAGTACATGCAGCTTCAGAACATTGTTGAAAAGGGTGCCTCATTTTCTGCTCAAGCTTGGACTTTGAATATCTTAATACTTCTTTCAAAATTACATCTTCAGCCATCATAATGTTTTGCATTCCGAGTGGATGTTTGGTTAGCTTCACTGGACCCTTGTTAAACGAGTTAAGGCGCTTGGTTATCCACTGGGTACATTCACAAGGATGTTTAACTAGTAGCATTCTGACCAGTTAGCGTATTATGCTTCTTTGACCCTGTTACTGGCCGAATGAGGATTCGATGTCTTCACAAAACTTATATATATGGATATTAGCTTTAATCATACCCCAGTTTCATCCAATTTGGACAACTACAGCTCAATATATGGCCATCAGACGGTACAAAGCTTTGACTGTCAGGAACAACATCACGTCACCAACATACGGATGCAACTCGACAAAGATAGAGATCGATTTCACTCTTGACCTCCTCAACAAAATCGCATATATTTCTCTGAGCCTTCCAAGGATACCAAGATCGATGCATTTGAATACCTTAAGCTCCAGAAATTGTCAGCAGATGCTTGCATGTTCTAATTGTCATGAACAGTATCACATCTCAAGCCTGAATATAGAATTTCACTCAAATAAAGATTGATTCAGCTCTCGACTTCTTCAGGATTCATGTAGGTATTTCTCTTATCTGTCTAACCAAACCATGATCACTTCATTTGGACGAGCGTACCTCAAAATACTACGTTTAACACGCTTGATTGTCGGCAACAGGCGCTTGACTTCAATCTTCGGTGTTTTTGGTTTTGCAACTTTTCAACTTTTGTCTTTGTTCACGCTTTTCTAGTCTTTCTTCGGTTAGGGTTGCTGAAAATTTTCTTCTTCTGTTACAGTACTTGATGCTTCAGAACTTTATGGAAAAGAGTACCTCATTTTCTGGTTAAGCTGGGACTTTGAATATATTAATACTTCATTCAAAATTACATCTTCAGCCTTCATAATGTTCTGCATTCGGAGTAGATACTTGATTAGCTACACTGGATGCTTCTTAAACGAGTTAAGGCACTTGGTTATCCACTGGGTACATTCACAAGGCTGTTTAACTAGTAGCATTCTGACCTGTAAGCGTATTATGCTTCTTTGTCCCAGTTACAGGCCGAATTAGGATTCGATGTCTTCATGAAACTTGTATATATGGATATTAGCTTTTATCGAACACCGGTTTCATCCAATTTGGACAACAACGGCTCAATATATGGTCATCAGTCCCTACAAAGGTATGACTGTCAGGAACAACATCACGTCACCAACTTACGGATGCAATTTGACAAAGGTAGAGATCGATTTCGCTCTTGACCTCTGCATGAAAATTGCAGATATATCTCTGAGCCTTCCAACGACACCAAGATCGAAGCATTTGAACACCTTAAGCTCCAGAAATTGTCGGCAGATGCTTGCATGTTCTGATTGTCATGAACAGTATCCCATCTCAAGCTTGAATAAAGAATTTCACTCAGATAAAAATTGATTCAGATCTCGGCTTCTTCAGGAATCATGTAGGTATTTCTCTTATCTTTCTATCCAAACCATGATCACTTCATTTGGACGAGCGTACCTCAAAATACTACGTTTCAAACGCTTGATTGTCGGCAACAGGCGCTTGACTCCAATTTTCGGTGTTTTTGGTTTTGCAGCTTTTGTTCTTTGGTCTTTGTTCACGCTTTTCTGCTTTTTATTATGTTAGGGTTGCTAAATTTTTTGTCTTCTTTTGTTACAGTACTTGCAGCTTCAGAACTTTATGGAAAAGGGCACGTCATTTTCTGGTCAAGCATGGACTTTGAATATCTTAATACTTCATTCAAAATTACATCTTCAGCCTTCATAATGTTCTGCAATCCGAGTAGATACTTGATTAGCTTGACGGGAAACTTCTTAAACAAGTTAAGGCGCTTGGTTATCCACTGGATACATTCACAAGGCTGTTTTACTAGTAGCATTTTGACCAGTTAGCGTATTATGCTTCTTTGACCCTGTTACAGGCCGAATTAGGATTCGATGTCTTCAAGAAACTTGTATATATGGATATTAGCTTTAATCGGACACCGGTTTCATCCAATTTGGACTACTACAGCTCAATATATGGTCATCAGACCCTACAAAGGTATGACAGTCAGGAACAACATCACGTCACCAACTTACGGATGCAATTTGACAAAGGTAGAGATCGATTTCGCTCTTGACCTCTGCATGAAAATTGCAGATATATCTCTGAGCCTTCCAACGACACCAAGATCGAAGCATTTGAACACCTTAAGCTCCAGAAATTGTCGGCAGATGCTTGCATGTTCTGATTGTCATGAACAGTATCCCATCTCAAGCTTGAATAAAGAATTTCACTCAGATAAAAATTGATTCAGATCTCGGCTTCTTCAGGAATCATGTAGGTATTTCTCTTATCTTTCTATCCAAACCATGATCACTTCATTTGGAAGAGCGTACCTCAAAATACTACGTTTCAAACGCTTGATTGTCGGCAACAGGCGCTTGACTCCAATTTTCGGTGTTTTTGGTTTTGCAGCTTTTGTTCTTTGGTCTTTGTTCACACTTTTCTGCTTTTTCTTATGTTAGGGTTGCTAAATTTTTTGTCTTCTTTTGTTACAGTACTTGCAGCTTCAGAACTTTATTGAAAATAGCACCTCATTTTTTGCTCAAGCTTGGACTTTGAATATCTTAATACTTCATTCAAAATTACATTTTCAGCCGTCATAATGTTCTGCATTCCTGGTAGATGTTTGATTAGCTTCACTGGACGCTTCTTAAACGAGTTAAGGCGCTTAGTTATCCACTGGGCACATTCACAAGGCTGTTTAACTAGTAGCATACTGACCAGTTAGCGTATTATGCTTCTTTGACCCTCTTACTGGCTGAATTAGGATTCGATGTCTTCACGAAACTTGTATATATGGATATTAGTTTTAATAATACCCCGGTTTCATCCAATTTGGACAACAACAGCTCAATATATGGCCATCAGACGATACAAAGTTTTGACTGTCAGGAACAACATCACGTCACCAACATACGGATGCAATTTGACAAAAATAGATATCGATTTCGTTCTTGACCTCCGCAACAAAATCGCATATATTTCTATGAGCCTTCCAACGATACCAAGATCGATGCATTTGAACAACTTAAGATCCAGAAATTGTCAGCAGATGCTTGCATGTTTTGATTGTCACGAGCAGTATCACATCTCAAGCTTGAATAAAGAATTTCACTCAGATAAAGATTGATTCAGCTCTCGACTTCTACAGGATTCATGTAGGTATTTCTCTTATCTGTCTAACCAAACCATGATCACTTCATTTGGACGAGTGTACCTCAAAATACTACGTTTCAAACGCTTGATTATCGGCAACAGGCGCTTGACTTTAATCTTCGATGTTTTTGGTTTTGTAGCTTTTCAACTTTTGTCTTTGTTCACGCTTTTATAGTCTTTCTTCGGTTAGGGTTGCTGAAAATTTTGGCTTCATCTGTTACAGTACTTGATGCTTCAGAACTTTATGGAAAAGGGTACCTCATTTTCTGGTGAAGCTTGGACTTTGAATATCTTAATACTTCATTCAAAATTACATCTTCAGCCTTCATAATGTTCTACATTCCGAGTAGATACTTGATTAGCTTCACTGGACAGTTCTTAAACGAGTTAAGGCGCTTGGTTATCCACTGACCACTCTCTTCAGGAGAGGTTAGCGAGGATAAAAAGAAATTGAGAATCAAAAGAGAACAAGAGAGAAAAAGCCTTGAGAGGAAAAGAATGAAAGTGGCAAAAAGAAAAGTGAGCCACTTGAGGAAAAGGGCCACAAGAAAGGAATTGAGGCAAAAATAGAGAGGAAAGTGGAGATTTCGTTCATAACAAAGAAAGGAGATTGAATTCGATGAGAGTAATACTAAAGGAAAAGAGACAAAAGAAGGTGAGGAAATCGAGTTTGTGCATTACAAGGAAGCAAACCAAGGTTTGCCATGCATTAATATACAAAAACATAGACATCCTAACTCTATTTTGTTATTTGGTAATTTGTTTGGTTCTTACTCTTCTCTTTCACTCACTAGATTTGCATACTAATTTAATGACTTGCTTAACTCTACGCATTCGTTTTAAAGGAACAATTCTTGGTTGGGCCTATTTGTTGATGCATGTGTTTCTATTTCCTCGCCCCTATGCAATTGAACTTGAAAATCGAGTTTACATTTCCAAGTCCATAAGATACGATTGCATCTTTAATCACTTTGGATTTACAATAAGTTTCCAAGGATTGCATATAGAATTGTTCAAAAAGCTTACTAACGCACCCATCCATGCTTTACTTGTTTCTTCACCATCTTATGGACTTGAATGTGGTGCATCTCATGAAAATTTGGGGGGTTTTTTTACTACCCCAAGAACGCCAACTACTTCTGTTGATGTGAGGGGCAATGGACCAAAACTTGAGAATTCAACCTATGTTAATGAATTAAAACGTTTGGGGTGGCCAAGTACAATGTGCCTATGTCGTAAACCCAAAAGAAGGTAAGGTGGTTGATATGAACCAAGGGGGGCATTTCAGGTTTGCAACAAGAGGAGGTCAAACCATTCAAGTCCAAGTGACCTTATGCCTTGTTTTGATTGTAACTTGTTCTCTGATAATCCGATTTCCATGTTCTTGGCGGCGTTGGAAATCTAAGGGAATTTTCTGCAAGTTGTATTTCTATCATCAAGACCTAATTCGATATCTATCATGAAGAAAATAGGGCTATAATTTAAGCACGAAATTCTGGACGGATTTGACCCATTTTGTTTTAGGCTTGTTTTTAATTTTTATTTCAATATGTTATTTGTCTCTTGTATGAAGGTGGGGTCGAATTTTATGATAAGAAAGGAGGTTAACTTTTGGCTTGCATGCCTTAGTAACTCCTTGGGAGGTTATGGAATCTTTGGCCACTTATTGGAGAGTCATTATGTGATGGTTATTTAGTTAATAGCCACACATTAGTGAGTCTTTATTTGGTGGTTATGGTTCTTTTCTTTTAATTAGTTTATTAGTAGGAATTATTCTATGTTATGAGTGGGGTCAAGTCACTTTATGGTGACCTTTTGATGGCATCTTCATGCCTTCCACTACTATATGTATGCACCTAGAAACATGAAAAAAGACAACTTGGATGTTGAATTTGGATTAATTCCATTTGTGAGAATATTGTTCTCCTAGGTTCTTGGTCGAAGCAAACTTAGTTCTTATCAAGAATCCAAGGTTCTTGTGGTGAACATCACTTGGCTTATCAAACCTTTTTGGTTTGTGGCGCCTATACCATCTCTTTCTTCACCATTTTCTTATTTTCTTCATTTTTATGTTGTTACAATCTTGTTCCTTAAGAAGAGCACGAAATTGATATGCTTCGAATTCAACCATAAGATCGTCAAAAGGCAACCACACCATTTGGTTGTCATCAATTGGTATCAAAGCTTAGGCTTTGGTCGAATTTTTTTTTTTTGTGATCTTGAATTTATCCTTGTTCTTCATCTTCTACTCTTTCTTCTTTTCTTTCCAAAAAAACCAAAACAAAATTTTCTTTGATTCTTTTCTTCAAGGGAAATTTCATGGTTGTTGTGTATTGCTCCAAAAACAAAGTTTTCAAGAGTGATTATCTTCAACAAGTTAAAAAAAAAATCATGTAAAAAAAAAAACGAAGAGAAAGTTTCATTTGGGCAATTTGTGTCTTGAAAATTTTTTCCCTTCTTCCTTTGTTTCTTTTCTAATCCTTTTCTTTTCTAGCCTTTTCTTTTTTGTTCTTGTTTTGATAAGTTCAGTGAATTTGTTACTTGAATTTTGGTATTTTTGTGTTTTGTACTTGATTCCTCTAAGAATTAAAGGAGAACATTTCAGAGGAAAAAGGCAAAAGTGCAAATTTACTTCTTGTGTGGAAAAAGCCAAAAGAGAGAAATTCATTTGTGTGACAAGTGAGGGAGTGTAGTGAGGAAACACAAATCATGGCAAACAATGAAGATAGTCCACCACTTTCACAAAGGTCCGCGGTCGTTTTTGTACGAATGACTACTCAAATGCAAGCCCTTCAAAGGCAAATGGAGACAATGCAATCCAATTATGATCAACAACTTGCCAACCTTCAGAATCAAGATGAGTCTAGTGGCAATGAAAGTGAAAGAGGAAGGCCTAGAGGAGGAAGGCATAGAGGAGGAGGACATAGGGGACGGAAGCGTGATGAAAGGCTTGAGGGGGTCAAAATCAAAGTCCTCCCTTTCTTGGGAAGAATGATCCGGAGCCTTACTTGGAGTGGGAGTTTAAAATAGAACAAGTTTTTGATTGTAATTCTTACAATGAAAGCAAGAAAGTGAAAGTTGCCTCCCTTGAGTTAAAAGAATATGCCCTTGTGTGGTGGGACCAATTACAAAAAGAAAGGAGACATGAAGGAGAGGTCATAGACACTTGGGAGGAGATGAAGTATGTCATGAGAAAGAGATTTGCCCCATCCCATTACCATAGAGATCTTCTGATATGATCATGGAAAGCTACCAAGAAGATTTCTCAACTAGTTTTAGGACTTTGTAATAGAATAGGAAAATATGTAATAAAAGTAGAACTTTGACTTTTTGTAGTTTGACTTTTATTAAGACTTTGACTTTTTATACTTTGACTTTTTGCACCTTGACTTGTAATTGGGCCAAGATGAAGTCATCAAGGCCCACACTCCATGAGATAGGCGCTAGCTTCTCTTCATCTTTTTGGGAAACATATAAATACCCAAATGTAAGCCATTTGAATCATAATTGAAAGTTTAGAATTTTTCTCATATTGAGAATTTAGAGAGAGTTAAGAGAGAGAGTCTCCTCTTGAAGGTTCTAGAGTAGAACCTTGTGATTCTCATCAAGAGCTTCTTACTCTTGTGGCGAATCTTCCTTGAGCTTATCACTCCATCTAATCCATGGAGTTGTGGCGCTTTCTTCCATTTCCCTTCCCTTTCATCTTTTCCCTTTCTTTTTGTTATTTTTGAATCTTGCCTCGCGCACATAGCCATAGGCTTTGTCTAGGTTCATGCTATTTTACTTTGAATTTTCAATTACGGATCAATTCTCCTAGAACGATCCTACATTCAATAGATCCACTTTGGATCATAACATTTGGTATTAGAGCTAGCCTCTAGGAGAGTTAGAAGCTAAAAAAATTCAAAAAAAATTTGGCGGTAATTTCAAATTTTTTGGCGCACTTTTTCAAATTCAAAATTCTAGATCTAGATCCTTTTGATTTTGATTTTGTGTTCTAGTTGTGTTGTTTGTTGTTCTTATGGTTTGAATTTTCGAATTCTACATATAATTGTTTTTTAGATTTGATCTATTCTTTTGAATTTAAATTTTCTTAATGTTCATAAGTGTTCTTCATATTTCTTGGGATCCTTGGGATAATTGCTTGATAGATCTTGATGAATTTCAAAAGTGTTGGTTAACTTGTTGATCAACCACCTGAATGAAAGATCTAAGCATAAAATTAGTGAATTCTATATTTGATTTTTGAAATTCAATTTGCTTCTTACAAAAGCACTTTTAGAATGCTCTTTGATCTTATATTGGTGAAATAGTTGTGTTTGGGCTGTTTTTGTAATTTCGAAAAGTCAGTGGCTGTTCTTAAAAAAAAATATTTCAGAAATTATAGAAAAGGAAGAAGAGTCCAAATCTGAAAAATCCAAAGGACCAAAACACAAATTTAAAAAAATTGGGGCAAAAGTGCAAATACTAAAAGTTTCGAAAAAAAATTTTATTTGCAGAAAAAGACTTGCCACTATTCAGCCTTGAAACTTTGTGTTTGAGCCTACTTGAGCAAGAAAATTTCGAAAATCAAGAACACCTTAAGAAAAATTCATTTTCAACTTCTTGTTTCTTTTACTTTCTTCTTCTACTTGTCTTCTTTCAATTCTATTTGAGTGTGCTATTTCTTTTTGAGCATTTTTAGTTTGTCTTTTAAAATTCGTAGTTTTGTCTTGTAGTTTTCTTTCCTTGAAATTCTTGTGAGTGAATTATTCTTGGTTTAATTTGTTTGCAATCTTGGAATTGCTTGTTTCTACTTCAAGATCCTTTGAGTGAGACTTTAGAGTGGAAAAAGGCTGAGTGTACATTTGCTAAAAAGCCTATTTGTGTGATACACGAGTGAAAATCTTAAGAGTGAAACATTTAGTTGAGTGGTGAGGTCCATTTTATTTCTTTGTTTTATTGTTGAAATTGTAATCATGTCACAAACAAGAGGTGATAGTGGAGGTAGTACACCACCTTCACCTAGAACCGCGGCATATGATATGAAACTCCAATGAATGACAAGACGATTGGAAAGGATTCTAGAAAGGCAAAATGATGAGCTTAAAGATAGACTTGAAGGCCTTGAAAGAGCTTCAAGAGGCAGAAGAACTAGAAGGCCAAGGCCAGAAAGTTCTTTTCATGCAAATTCATCACGTGAAGAAAACGAATATGAAGAGGAAGAGCGAAGAAGAAAGAGGCACAGGAGGAGACATGGAGAATAGGGTGAGGAGACAAAATGATAGACTTGAGGGAGTAAAAGTAAAAGTGCCAACATTTCAAGGTAAAAATGATCCTGAGTTATATCTAGAGTGGGAGACAAAAATAGAGCAAATTTTTGAATGCCAACATTATAGTGAAGAGAAGAAGGTTAAGGTGGCATCCATAGAGTTTGTGGACTATGCATTGATATGGTGGGATCAACTAATAAAGGAGAAAAGGAGGAATGGAGATTATCCAATTTCTACTTGGAGAGAAATGAAGGCCATAATGAGGAAGAGATTTGTTTCTTCACACTATCATAGGGAGCTCCATAACAAGCTTCAAAGGCTTAATCAAGGCAACAAAAGCGTGGATAAATATTTTAAGAAGATGGAGGTTGCATTGATTAGGGCAAACATTAATGAAGAAAGAGAAGCAACTATGGCAAGGTTCCTAAATGGTTTGAATCAAGAGATCTTCGACATAGTTGAATTGCATCATTATGTTGAATTGGAAGATTTGGTGCATCAAGCAATCAAAGTTGAGCAACAATTGAAGAGAAGGAGATCCTACAAGAAGCCATTTTCTAACTATTCCTCAACAAGTTGGAAAGATTCTAAGAAGGAGGGAGACTCCTCCAATGCAATTGGAGCCGCGACCAACATGGGTAAAAATGGGATAAGGCCCAATTCTTCTAACTCTAAATCTCCTTAATCTCCTTCTCATTCTAATGCACCTAGATCTAGGGATATAAAGTGCTTTAAGTGCCTTGGAAGAGGACACATTGCATCCCATGCCCCAACAAGAGAACCATGATCTCTAGGGGTAAAGAACTTGAAAATAGTGCATCATCATCATCTCACACTAGTGCATCTTCTACAAGTGAGAGTGAAAAAGATTGTGTGATAAAACCTATTGAGGGCGATTTACTCATGGTAAGAAGATTACTAGGAATGCATATTAATGAAAATGATGATAGCCAAAGAGAGAGCATTTTTCAAACAAGATGTATGATAGAAGGTAAAATTTGTGCATTGATCATTGATGGTGGTAGTTGCACCAATGTAGCTAGCACCATCTTGGTGACCAAACTTGATCTTAAAACAATTCCTCATCCGCAACCATATAAACTACAATGGCTAAATAATGATGGTGAATTAGTAGTGGATCAACAAGTCTTGCTAAATTTTTCCATTGGTCATTATAATGATGAGGTTCTTTGTGATGTGGCTCCTATGGAGGTGAGTCATGTTATACTTGGAAGGCCATGGCAGTTTGATCGTAAAGTAATTCATGATGGCCAAACTAACACGTTCTCTTTTGTGCATAAAAACCGCACCATTAAACTTGTGCCACTTTCTACAAAAGAAGTATGTGAGGATAGAAAGAAAATGAAAATCAAAAGAGAGCAAGAGAGAAAAGCCTTCAAGGAAAAAGAAATAAAGAATGAGGTTGAGGTAAAAGAAGAGAGAAAGAAAGAGAGTTTACTCATAGTGAAAGAAAAGGTTGAGGAAGAGTTATTAATCGACCAAACCCAAAAACTTACAAATAATTGTTTGTCTACTAATACTTCTCCCTTGCGTATTTGTGTAGACCCTCTTGTGCACATTAAGAATGTGGAACCAAGGCCAAAGCCTCAAGGTCTCATTCCAAAGGTTCCCAACTCTCATGACACAAAACCAAAAGGAAAACCCAAAAGCTTCAACGGCTTTCACAATCATTTGAAGGGTTTATGGGAAAACATTCAAGGAGCTTTTGAAGAGGTCATAACCCATTTTGCATGGGCAACTTGGGCCATTTTCATACAAGTGGTCTTTGACCCCGGTGGAAAAGTTGAAACAAAGGGAGTTTCAAATTCCAATAATAATTGTTTGTTTTCAACTTCCATTAAAATAAAACTCATTTCTTGTATTGTGATGTAGGACTCAAAGTCTTCAAATTCGTGGACGAATTTCTTCAAGGAGGAGGGGATGATATGATCATGGAAAGCTACCAAGAAGATTTCTCAACTAGTTTTAGGACTTTGTAATAGAATAGGAAAATATGTAATAAAAGTAGAACTTTGACTTTTGACAGTTTGACTTTTATTAGGACTTTGACTTTTTGTACATTGACTTTTTGTACATTGACTTTTTGGACCTTGACTTGTAATTGGGCCAAGATGAAGTCATCAAGGCCCACACTCCATGAGATAGGCGCTAGCTTCTTTTCATCTTTTTGGGAAACATATAAATACCCAAATGTAAGCCATTTGAATCATAATTGAAAGTTTAGAATTTTTCTCACATTGAGAATTTAGAGAGAGTTGAGAGAGAGAGTCTCCTCTTGAAGGTTCTAGAGTAGAACCATATGATTCTCATCAAGAGCTTCTTACTCTTGTGGCGGATCTTCCTTGAGCTTATCACTCCATCTAATCCATGGAGTTGTGGCACTTTCTTCCATTTCCCTTCCCCTTCATCTTTTCCCTTTCTTTTTGTTATTTTTGAATCTTGCCTCACGCACATAGCCATAGGCTTTGTCTAGGTTCATGCTATTTTACTTTGAATTTGCCTCACACACATAGCCATAGGCTTTGTCTACGTTCATGCAATTTTAGTTTGAATTTTCAATTACGGATCAATTCTCCTAGAACGATCCTACATTCAATAGATCCACTTTGGATCATAACATCTTCACAACAAATTGCAAAGATTGACACATGGAACCAAGAGTGTGGATGAGTACCACAAAGAGAAATGGATAGAAAATGAGAGATATGAAAGAACAAAGATCAATCAAAAGAAGGAGGGTTCCTATTCAAGGGTCAAAGAGGCCGTGAGCACTACTAGCAAAAGATCTAGCAATGTCCTTTCTACTCCAACTCTTACAACAAGAAGTAGGGATATGAGGTGCCTTGTGTGTTTTGGATGGGGGCATTTGGATTATCAATAATGCCCAAATGGGAAGGAAAAAAGTGAAAAAAATGTTGAGAGAAAAGAGGAGAGATTAAAAAGAAAGAGTTCAAATCTTGAAGACAAAATTCAAAAGAAAGAGGGAGAAAAAGAAAAACAAGAGAGTGAGGTCCATGTTGAGAGAAAACTTGAGGGGGAGGTGAATGCAAAAGAGAGTGATGCTAAAGAAAAAGAGCTAAAAGAAAATGAGAGAATTGAGGATGTGCCTTCAAAGGAAATGATATGATCCAAGTTAGAATCACCGAAATTTAGGATCTATCCAAGAGCTTGTTCTTAGTTCTTATGTAAAAATGATGAGAAGAATTGGGAAAGAAAAAGGTGCGGTTGTCACCCGAATATGAATAACAAAAGGAATCAACCAAGGAGTGTAAATAACTAAATAAGAAACTTAAACAAATAAGAATGAAAGTGCAACAACTAAAAACAGAATGTAAATGGCGCAAATGTAAAGAAGAACATAAGATAAATTAAGAAAATGGAAAGGAAGAAGATGAAGGGGAAGGCGCCACAATCATCCATAGAATTGGAAGATTGATAAGCCAAGGAGGATTCGCCACAAAGAGATTGACTTGTCCCTCCTTTGCCTCCATCATTCCACCCTTCTTAGAGGAAATTCGACCTCGAATTTATTCTCTCCATACCTCTTATTGTTATTGTGTGCACATACCCAATTCTTCGGGGTCAAATACAAATCTAAAGAACCCATCACATGTAACTTCTACATTTGAGGAATTTTCATCTTTGATGCAAGACTCTTCAATTTGATCTAGGCTAGTAAGGAAAAAAGCAACAAGCTTAAGCCTTAAAGAATTTCCACCATCATTTAAGAAAAGGTCATGCAAATCTAATGAATTTAGCACATGTTCTTGTCCAATTGCCTTGATGCATGACTCTTCAATGTGGCATAAAGGAGAAATATTAGATGAAGGAACCAAAGTAGAAGAATCCCAACATTTGAAGCCACACACCAATTTAGGGGAAGGTACTAGAGTAGTAGGATGCCATGTCTTCAATTCCTTTAAGCCATGAGGAACTTGTATCTTTGGAAGTTCAAATTTAATTTCAATTGATGTCTTGCATTCCTCTTTTGGATTACTTTCTTCCGCCTCACTCTCTTTTCTTTTCTCAACTTTGATCTTGCTTTCTTGTTTTTCTTTTTCTCAGATTTTCTCTCTTCTCACATGCTCCCAATATCTTTCAAAATTAGAAGCCTTCTTTCTCATTCTCTCCTCTTTTCTCAACCTCCTTTCACATTCCTTATCCTCATTTTCGTACCTTCTATTCCTTCTTTCATTTTCAGACTTCTTATCTTCCCTCTCATGATCTGTATATTTTCTCTCCTTGCCTCTACACCTCTCTCCTTCATGACTTATTCTATCTTTTTCCCTCAACTTCTTTTCATACCCCTCATGCATCTTTCGGGTCCAACACCAACCTTATACTTCTCGAGTGATTTCGCAACACATCCGCACTCATAGTCTAAATCTCTAGAACCAAATCTCATCATGTTGCAAAGAAAATAAGTTAGAAGAAAAAGAAAGTGTTAAGGACCTCCCCACACTCCTAAGTGTATAACTCTTGCCTTTTACCACTCAAAGTCCTCTTTCAATATCCTTGAAAAAGAACTATACTAATTCAAGAATGTAAACAAGTACCAAATCTTTGTGAAAATCCACACAAGGTATCAATCAAGAATTTCAAAAAGAAGAAAACTACAAAGACAAAACTAAGAGTATTCAGAAGACAAGCAAGAAAAACAAACAAGAAAAGCACACTCTAATTGGAATTTAAGAATAGAATTTGAGCCAAAAATATGTCCAAAACATCAAGTAATATCAATTTTAAGGCTAGAAACACTCAGAATAGGGGTTTTGTGGCCTAATTTGAATTCTGCCAAATTTTTTTTTAATTTTAGTAATTGCAGATTGGTCCCTCTGTTTTTTTTTGTATCCGGATTTTTTTTTTTTACTTTTTGGGATCCTTACTTTTGCAAAATAACTTTGGCCACAAAATTTTTCTGAAAATTACAGAAAAGAACGCCCCAAACAGAATTTAAGTGAATCACAAAGATTAAATAGCCTTTTGAAGCATGAACATGATGAACAAGGAGTTGTTCTTGGGAAGTGTGCCCAGAAATTAAATTCCCCTCAAATTGATGTCTAGTTCATGCTTTAAGCTGAAAAATTGATTGGTATACTTGATTCCACTTGTAAAGACCTTTCAATCAAGGTGTAGATTAACACTCTAACACCATATCATGAAATTCATCAAGATCAAAGTGGCTCAAACTCCAAGAACAAGATGAAGAATTCAAAAAATTCAAAAACCTAAAATATGGAATATGAGGAAAGGAAGCAACTTGAGCTATGAAACATCTTTTGGATGCTATGAATTACAAACCCCAATGGTCTAACAACTCATTACAACACCACAAATGATCAAAATATGGGGTTGGGTATGGGTTTCAAGGTTAAAAAAATAGCTCAAAAATTGCAAAAATTTCAACACAATCCAACTAGCACAACCCAAACTAAAAAAGAAATTAAACTCAAGGAAGCTAGCTCTAGATACCACATGATATGATCCAAGTTAGAATCACCGAAATTTAGGATCTATCCAAGAGCTTGTTCTTAGTTCTTATGTAAAAATGATAAGAAGAATTGGGGAAGAAAAAGGTGCGGTTGTCACCCGAATATGAAGAACAAAAGGAATCAACCAAGGAGTGTAAATAACTAAATAAGAAACTTAAACAAATAAGAATGAAAGTGCAACAACTAAAAACAGAATGTAAATGGCGCAAATGTAAAGAAGAACATAAGATAAATTAAGAAAATGGAAAGGAAGAAGATGAAGGGGAAGGCACCACAATCATCCATAGAATTGGAAGATTGATAAGCCAAGGAGGATTCGCCACAAAGAGATAGAACTCTTTGATAAGAATCAAGCAAGTTCTAATGCAAGAACATGAAGAGGAGGAGCCAATGCTCAACTCACAAAAATACCCAAATAGGATAAATTCTAATTTTATTCAAAGTTCTGAAATGAGGTAATACAAGTCCTATTTATAGAAGCTAAGGAACATTCTAGGTTAAGGAGGTGAGTATTTTCGTGGACCATGAATCCCATTATACAATTAAAGCTAAAACCAATTACAAGCCCAATTAATCCTTAATTAAAACAATTCCATCCAGAACAGCGTTCTCAACGTCTATCCCAGTTTTAGTCATGATAGAGTCCAAATCAGATCTTGAGATTCGAATAAAACTTGTAGATAATGCTCTTGTCTTTCCAACGCATCAAGAATCACTTCAATAGGACATCTAGAACTCAAGATATGGCCAAAATAAAAACACAGATCACTTGGACTTGAATGGATTAATCTTCTTTTGTTGTAAAATTGACTTGTCCCTCCTTTGCCTCCATCAGGAAACTTACAAGACAACCAACGCACTTGAAAAAGTGTGTCCAAAGGAAACACCCCACAGCTTGATTACTTGCATAGCTCCCCAAAATCATGAACATTCTACCCCTATATTTCATAACATGCTCTTGGTAAATTGCATGGGTCTTGCTACTTTCCTACATTGAATAGGTATGATTACTTGATTAATGAATTGCATGACTATTGCCATCTTTCTAAGTTTGATTTGAAAAGTAGGTATCATGATATGAGGGTGGGGAATTTTTATGCTAATTTTGAAAAAAATTCATCTTGCACAAATCATGTTGGCCTTCTTGGGTTTAATGTAAGTTCTGAAGAATTGCTTGTGGACTTGTTTGATAGGCTCACTAGTGCATTCATTCTTGCTTTACCTATTCTTGCATAGTCCTTTCGAATTGAATGTGATGCATCTAATGTGATCATGGGGGCTATTTTACTTCAAAAAGGACCACCAATTGTTTATTTGGGTGAAAACTCTTGTGTATTCCACCTTTGAGAATAACTTGATACATTCCAAAAAGGATGCAATACTGATGACAACCAAATGGTGAGGTTGCCTTTTAACGATCTTATGGTTGAATTCTAATCTTGTAATTTCGTGTTCTAGCTTAGAAACAATATGAATCAACACAAAAATGAAGAAAATAAGAAAATGGTGAAGAAAGAAATGATTGGGCGCCACAAACCAAGAAGGTTTGATAAGCCAAGTGATGTTCGCCACAAGAACCTTGGATTCTTGATAAGAACTAAGCTTGGTTCAACCAAGAACCTAGGAGAAACAATTCTCACTAACAATGGAATTTGATCCAAAATAACATCAAAGTTGTATTTCTCAAGGTTTTAGGTGCATACATATAATAGTCATCCAACTCTTGTGTATTCCACCTTTGAGAATAACTTGATACATTCCAAAAAGGATGCAATACTGATGACAACCAAATGGTGAGGTTGCCTTTTAACGATCTTATGGTTGAATTCTAATCTTGTAATTTCGTGTTCTAGCTTAGAAACAATATGAATCAACACAAAAATGAAGAAAATAAGAAAATGGTGAAGAAAGAAATGATTGGGCGCCACAAACCAAGAAGGTTTGATAAGCCAAGTGATGTTCGCCACAAGAACCTTGGATTCTTGATAAGAACTAAGCTTGGTTCAACCAAGAACCTAGGAGAAACAATTCTCACTAACAATGGAATTTGATCCAAAATAACATCAAAGTTGTATTTCTCAAGGTTTTAGGTGCATACATATAATAGTCATCCAACTCTTGGCATCCAAAGACAAGGCATAACCCCCACTTTGAATGGCCTAAATCCTAACTTGATGACCACTAAAACAAAATCAATTCAGCCCCCAAACCCATTCATACACGCCTACCCTTCCTTCTTCATGGGTGGTTACACTTTGTTTGTCAAATTAAAAGTGTAACACTCAAACAATTGAAGGCAGTCCATCAAGCACTCATAACTCACCATCAAGTAATTGAATTCAACCCCAAGCCACTCAATGTCACGCCTACTCTCCCTTCATGATGGGTGGTTACACTTTGCTTTGCAAATTAAAAGTGTAACACCCATAACTTACAATTTATTGACTCAACTTAATGAGGAGTTTCTTATAGCATGCAAGCTAAAGATTCCCTCCCCATGACTCCCTACTCAACGTGTAGCTTCATGGAAAATATGGGCTAGACTTTCATGCAACTCTTAGTGTAGCTCACTAATAGAGAATGCCCAATTGGATCCACTCACATAACCCATTGCACTTTATTGAATTGAAAAACAAAACAACAACTATGAAAGCAAAGTCACGCCCCCCTTGCTGTCATTATGGGCCTCTACTTGACTGAGATAAGTCACCATCTTTGGCTCCATTCCTTCTAGGCCTGAAGTTGGGCTTGCTTCCATAAAGGTGGTCACCATTTGTTCTAGGACTTCTTGGGCTTTCTTGGTTCTTGATCTGGTCATAGGCCCACCAAGTCCTTGAAGTGCTTCTTGGTCCATACTCCTTATTGGGCTCATATCAAATACTCTCAAATGTCATCATGCCCAAGCATAGAGAGGTAAATATGGTGGTCAATGCAAATTCTCAAAGGTATAACTTTCCTACTCGCCTCGAACTTCAATTTCTAGAGTTCACCAATCTTAAGGTGTTGTATGAGCATAATGAAAAATTTCCTAACATCTTTGACACATGTGGTGAGTTCTTCAAATTTGTGTTTGAACCTGGAGGATTGGGTGTTGCACATAAGAAAAATAAAAGGATTCCTACTCAAGGAAATCCAATGTTTAATTTACTTTCAATTTCCATAAACTTAGTTCTTTCTCTTGATGTAGGTATGGAGATAATAAATTCTAGATCGAATTTTTTCCAAGAAGGAGGGAATCATATGAGCCAAGGGGGGCAATTCAAGTTTGCAACAAGAGGAGGTCAAACCATTCAAGTCCAAGTGACCTTATGCCTTGTTTTGATTGTAACTTGTTCTCTGATAATCCGATTTCCATGTTCTTGGTGGCAATAGAAAGCTAAGGGAATTTTATGCAAGTTGTATTTCTATCATCAAGACCTAATTCGATCTCTATCATGAAGAAAATAGGGCTACAATTTAAGCACGAAATACTGGACGGATTTGACCCATTTTGTTTTAGGCTTGTATTTAGTTTTTATTTCAATATGTTATTTGGCTATTGTATGAAGGTGGGGTTGAATTTTATGATAAGAAAGGAGGTTAACTTTTGGCTTGCACGCCTTAGTAACTCCTTGGGAGGTGATGACAACCAAAATGGTGTGGTTGCCTTTTGAAGATCGTTTGGTTGAATTCAAAGCATTGCAATTCGTGCACTTCTTATGGAAACAAATGAAATAACATAAAAGTGAAGAAAACAAGTAAATGGAAAGGAAGAGACGATGAGGCGCCACAAACCAAGAAGGTTTGATAAGCCAAGTGATGTTCGCCACAAGAATCTTGGATTCTTGATAAGAACTAAGTTTGGTTCAACCAAGAACCTAGGAGAAACAATTCTCACTCAATGGAATTTGATCCAAAATAACTTCAAAGTTGTCTTTCTCAAGGTTTTAGGTGCATACATATAATAGTCATCCAACTCTTGGCATCCAAAGACAAGGCATAACCCCCACTTTGAATGGCCTAATTCCTAACTTGATGACCACTAAAACAAAATCAATTCAGCCCCAAGACACTCAATGTCACGCCTACCACTTGTTCTTCATGGGTGGGTTACACTTTGTTTGTCAAATTAAAAGTGTAACACTCAAACAATTGGAGGCAGCCACCAAGACACTCATAACTCACCATGAAGCAATTGAAGTCAGCCCCAAGCACTCAATGTCACGTCTACTCTCCCTTCATGATGGGTGGTTACACTTTGCTTTGCAAATTAAAAGTGTAACACCCATAACTTATAATTTGTTGACTCAACTTAATGAGGAGTTTCTTATAGCATGCAAGCTAAAGATTCCCTCCCCAAGACTCCCTACTCAACGTGTAGCTTCATGGAAAATATGGAGTCCACTAATAGAGAATGCTCAATTGGATCCACTCACATAGCCCATTACACTTTATTGAATTGAAAAACAAAACAACAACTATGAGAGCAAAGTCACGCCCCCCTTGTCATCATTATGGGCCTCTACATGACTAAGATAAGTCACCATCTTGGCCTCCATTCCTTCTAGGCCTAAAGTTGGGCTTGCTTCCATAAAGGTGGTCACCATTTGTTTTAGGACTTCTTGGGCTTTCTTGGTTCTTGATCTGGTCATAGGCCCACCAAGTCCTTGAAGTGCTTCTTGGTCCATACTCCTTATTGGGCTCATATCATCCCCTCCTTCTTTAGGTGAATTCGACCTCGAATTGAATTCTTCATCACTTACATAAAAAAAAAGATAAATCAGCCACATTGAAAGTAGCACTTATTCCACCATGCTCACCAGGAAGATCCAACTTGTATGCATTATCATTGATCTTGGCCACCACTTGAAATGGCCCATCTCCTCTTGGTTGCAATTTAGATTTCCTTTGGGAAGGAAACCTTTCCTTCCTCATGTGAACCCAAACCCAATCTCCGGGCTCAAATACCACCTTCTTCCTTCCTTTGTTGGCTTGTCTTGCATAGCTTTGGGTCCTCTTTTCAATTTGGACCTTCACTTGCTCATGTAACTTCCTCACATATTTAGCCTTGGCCCTACCATCTTTATGCTTTAAAATTGAAGAGTTAGGCAATGGCAATAAATCAAGAGGAGTTAAGGGATTAAAACCATAAACAACCTCAAAAGGAGAATATTGAGTGGTGCTATGAACAACCCTATTATAAGCAAATTCCACATGAGGCAAACACTCCTCCCAAGACTTAATGTTCTTTTTAATCACAGCCCTTAAAAGGGAAGAAAGTGTTCTATTCACAACTTCAGTTTGCCCATCCGTTTGAGGATGGCAAGTA
Source organism: Ammopiptanthus mongolicus (assembly GCA_039655645.1). Classification (NCBI taxonomy): domain Eukaryota; kingdom Viridiplantae; phylum Streptophyta; class Magnoliopsida; order Fabales; family Fabaceae; genus Ammopiptanthus; species Ammopiptanthus mongolicus. The sequence goes on from CM077347.1 coordinate 54,006,384, forward strand.
GTGGAGAAAAGAAGCTTTGTACCTAGCTTTCCCCACAAAGTCCTCCAAAAGTGACTTAGGAACTTGGTGTCCCTATCACTAACAATACTCCTTGGGAGACCATGAAGTCTCACCACTTCCCTAAAAAATAAGTCCGCCACATGACAAGCATCATCAACTTTTTTACATGGAATAAAATGTTCCATTTTAGAGAACTTATCCACCATAACAAAAATGGAATCTTTACCATTCCTTGACCTAGGCAATCCCACAACAAAATCCATAGATAAGTCTATCCAAGGAGAGTCAGGAATAGGTAAAGGAGTATAAAGTCCATGGGGCATCACTTTAGATTTTGACTTTTTACATACAATGCATTTTTCACAATATTTTTGCACATCATGCTTCATGTGAGGCCAATGAAAATGTTCATGCAACATGTCTAAAGTCTTTTGGACCCCAAAGTGCCCCATTAATCCCCCTTCATGCGCCTCTTTTAAGAACAATTCCCTTATAGAGCTTTTAGGCACACATAAACGCTTTTCTTTGAACAAAAATCGTTGGTGCCTAAAATATCCATTTTGGGACGAATGCACACAATTAGCATAGATATGAGAAAATTCCTTATCATGCTCATACAATTCCTTAATGCATTCAAGACCCAACAACTTTGTCTCAAGGGTAGAAAGTAAAGAATACCTTCTTGAAAGTGCATCCGCAACAACATTGGCCTTACCCTTTTTGTGTTTCACCACATATGGAAATTGTTCAAGAAATTCAACCCACTTTGCATGTCTTTTATTTAACTTTCCTTGCCCTTTCAAATATTTCAAAGACTCATGGTCACTATGAATGACAAATTCTTTGGGCAAAAGATAGCGTTGCCAAGTTTGCAAAGCTCTTACTAAGGCATACAATTCCTTATCATAGGTGGGATAATTAAGGGAAGCTCCACTTAATTTCTCACTAAAATAAGCAATTGGATGCCCCTCTTGCATCAAAACAGCCCCAACACCAACATTTGAAGCATCACATTCAATCTCAGAAGATTTAGCAAAATTAGGCAAAATAAGTATTGGTGCATGGGTGAGCTTTTCCTTTAGTTCTTTGAAAGCATGTTCTTGCTTCTCCCCCCATTTAAACCCAACATTTTTTTTTTACAATTTCATTAAGAGGTGCAGCCATGGTGCTAAAGTCCTTAACAAACCTCCTATAAAAACTAGCCAAGCCATGAAAACTCCTCACATCACTCACATTTTTGGGAGTTGGCCAATCTTGAATGGCCTTAATTTTCTCTTTGTCAACATGGACCCCTTTAGCATTTATCACAAATCCAAGAAAAATCACATGGTCCACACAAAAATTACACTTTTCCAAATTAGCATACAATTTTTCTTTTCTTAATAAAAGCAAAACAGCCCTTAAATGTTCATGATGTTCATCTAAGTTTTTGCTATATATCAAGATGTCATCAAAATACACCACAACAAACTTGCCCAAAAATTCCCTCAAAACATGGTTCATAAGCCTCATAAAATTGCTAGGTGCATTTGTTAAACCAAAAGGCATTACCAACCATTCATACAAACCATATTTAGATTTAAAGGCAGTTTTCCATTCATCCCCCTCCCTTATTCTAATTTGATGGTACCCACTTTTCAAATCAATTTTAGAAAAAACACAAGCACCATGCAATTCATCAAGCAAATCATCAAGTCTAGGGATAGGAGGTCTATACTTAATTGTGATGTTGTTCACGGCCCTACAACCCATGCACATCCTCCAAGTCCCATCTTTCTTTGGCACTAAAATTACCGGGACAGCACATGGACTCAAACTTTCTTGCACCCAACCTTTTTGTATCAACTCCTCCACTTGTGTTTGGATCTCTTTAGTCTCTTGTGGATTGCTCCTATAGGCTGGCCTATTGGGCAGTGATGCACCCGGAATGAGGTCAATGTGATGCTCAATTGCTCTAAGAGGGGGAAGGCCATGTGGCACTTCCTTAGGAAAAACATCATCAAATTCCTGCAGAAGATTTTTGACACCACTAGACAAAGAATTATCATTAGGAATGTTAGTATTTAAACAAAATTCCTTACAATAAAGTATGTATAGGGGCTGCCTTGAAATTAAGGCACTCTTCACCTCACTCTTTGTTGCAAGAAAGCTCTCTTTACTCTCTTTTTCCACTCTATTTTTCACTTCTTTTTTCTCATGATTTTTTTTTGATTTTTCTTCACTCTTTTTCTCACTTTCTTTTTCACCCTCTTTTTCTTTTCTCTCTTGCTCTCTCTTTTCTCTCATTTTTATTTGATCCTCACTAACTTGCTTTGGAGACAAAGGAGAAAGTATGACCTTTCGGTCTTGATACATGAGAGTATACTTATTTGAGAACCCATCATGGATGGCCTTTTTATCATATTGCCAAGGCCTTCCCAACAACAAGTGGCTTGCCTCCATAGGCACCACATCACAAAGAACACTATCCTCATACTTCCCAATTGAGAATGGGACCTCCACTTGTTTGTTCACCACCATTTCTCCTACCTCACTTAACCATTGAAGCCTATATGGTCTTGGATGTGCTTTAGCTACAAGATTTAGTTTTGACACTAATCTAGTACTTACAACATTGGCACAACTTCCTCCATCAATAATTAAAGAGCATACCTTTCCTTGAATTAGGCATCTAGAATGAAAGATATTCTCCCTTTGGCTTGCTTCATTTTCTTTCACTTGACTCCCCAATAGCCTCCTTACCATAAGTAAATCACCATCCGGCATGAACACATCTTCTTCACTTTCCTCCCCACTTGAAGCCTCGGATTGTGATACTACTTCACCATTCATGGTCACCATAATTCTCTTTGTTGGACATTGGGCGGCTATGTGCCCATGGCCAAGGCATTTGAAACACTTTACTTCACGGCTCCTAGCGGTTGTCTCCATTAGTTTCTTGCCTTGAGAGGTGCTCACGGCTTCTTTGGTTGGTGCACCCTCCTTGTTTTGCTTGTCCTTCCAATTTGATGATGGAAACTTTGAAGAAGAAGAAGAAGAATATTTGAACTTCCTCCTCTTAATTTGTTGCTCCACCTTGATTGCTTGTTGCACCAAATCTTCAAGCTCCACATAATTTTGTAATTCTACTACGTCTTGAATATCTTGATTCAAGCCATGCAAGAATCTTGCCATGGTAGCCTCCCTATCTTCTTGAAAATTTGACCTAAGTAAGGCCAACTCCATCTCCTTGAAATATTCATCTACACTCTTGGTCCCTTGGGTAAGTCTTTGCAATTTGTTGTGAATGTCCCTTTGGTAATGATTTGGGACAAACCTCTTCCTCATGACATACTTCATCTCCTCCCAAGCGTCTATAGGCTCCCCTCCAAGTCTCCTCCTCTCTTTTTGTAATTGGTCCCACCACACAAGGGCATACTCTTTGAACTCCAGGGCGGCTACTTTCACCTTCTTGCCTTCATTGTAAGAATTACAATCGAAGACTTGTTCTATCTTTAGCTCCCACTCCAAGTAAGCCTCCGGATCGTTCTTCCCAAGAAAGGGAGGAACTTTGATTTTGAACCCCTCAAGCCTTTCATCACGCCTCCTTCCTCTATGTCCTCCTCCTCTATGCCTTCCTGCTCTAGGCCTTCCTCTTTCACTTTCATTGGCACTAGACTCATCATTTTGAAGGTTGGCAAGTTGTTGATCATAGTTGGTTTGCATTGCCTCCATTTGCCTTTGAAGGGCTTGCATTTGAGTAGTCATTCGTACAAAAAGGACCGCGGACCTTGGTGAAAGTGGTGGACTATCTTCAATGTTTGCCATGATTTATGTTTCCTCACTACACTCCCTTACTTGTCACACAAATGAATTTCACTCTTTTGGCTTTTTCCACACAGGAAGTAAATTTGCACTCTTGCCTTTTTCCTCTCAAATGTTCTCCTTTGGTTCTTAGAGGAATCAAACACAAAACACAAAAATACCAAAATTCAAGTAACAAAAATCACAAAACTTATCAAAACAAGGAAAAACGAAGAACAAAGGCTAGAAAAGAAAAGGTTTACAAATAAGAAACAATGGAAGAAGGGAATAATTTTCAAGACACAAATTGCTCAAGTGAAACTTTATCTTCTTTTTTTTTTTTTTTTTAACACGAATTTATTATTATTATTATTATTTTTTTTTTTTTTATAACTTGTTGAAGAGAATTACTCTTGAAAACTTTGTTTTTGGAGCATTACACAACAACCACGACTTTTCCCTTCAAGAAAAGATCAAAGTAACTTTTGTTTTGGTTTTTGGAAAGAAAAGAAGAAAGAGTAGAAGATGAAGAAGAAAAAAATAGAATCAAGAACACAAACAAAATTTCAACCAAAGCCTAAGCTTTGATACCACTTGATGACAACCAAAATGGTGTGGTTGCCTTTTGAAGATCGTTTGGTTGAATTCAAAGCATTGCAATTCGTGCTCTTCTTATGGAAACAAATGAAATAACATAAAAGTGAAGAAAACAAGTAAATGGAAAGGAAGAGATGATGAGGCGCCACAAACCAAGAAGGTTTGATAAGCCAAGTGATGTTCGCCACAAGAATCTTGGATTCTTGATAAGAACTAAGTTTGGTTCAACCAAGAACCTAGGAGAAACAATTCTCACTCAATGGAATTTGATCCAAAATAACTTCAAAGTTGTCTTTCTCAAGGTTTTAGGTGCATACATATAATAGTCATCCAACTCTTGGCATCCAAAGACAAGGCATAACCCCCACTTTGAATGGCCTAATTCCTAACTTGATGACCACTAAAACAAAATCAATTCAGCCCCAAGCCCATTCATACACGCCTACCCTTCCTTCTTCATGGGTGGTTACACTTTGTTTGTCAAATTAAAAGTGTAACACTCAAACAATTGAAGGCAGCCCATCAAGCACTCATAACTCACCATCAAGCAATTGAATTCAGCCCCAAGACACTCAATGTCACGCCTACCACTTGTTCTTCATGGGTGGGTTACACTTTGTTTGTCAAATTAAAAGTGTAACACTCAAACAATTGGAGGCAGCCACCAAGACACTCATAACTCACCATGAAGCAATTGAAGTCAGCCCCAAGCACTCAATGTTACGCCTACTCTCCCTTCATGATGGGTGGTTACACTTTGCTTTGCAAATTAAAAGTGTAACACCCATAACTTATAATTTATTGACTCAACTTAATGAGGAGTTTCTTATAGCATGCAAGCTAAAGATTCCCTCCCCAAGACTCCCTACTCAACGTGTAGCTTCATGGAAAATATGGGCTAGACCTTCATGCAACTCTTAGTGGAGTCCACTAATAGAGAATGCTCAATTGGATCCACTCACATAGCCCATTACACTTTATTGAATTGAAAAACAAAACAACAACTATGAGAGCAAAGTCACGCCCCCCTTGTCATCATTATGGGCCTCTACTTGACTAAGATAAGTCACCATCTTGGCCTCCATTCCTTCTAGGCCTGAAGTTGGGCTTGCTTCCATAAAGGTGGTCACCATTTGTTTTAGGACTTCTTGGGCTTTCTTGGTTCTTGATCTGGTCATAGGCCCACCAAGTCCTTGAAGTGCTTCTTGGTCCATACTCCTTATTGGGCTCATATCAGGAGGTGATGGAATCTTTGGCCACTTATTGGAGAGTCATTATGTGGTGGTTATTTAGTTAATAGCCAAACATTAGTGAGTCTTTATTTGGTGGTTATGGTTCTTTTCTTTTAATTAGTTTATTAGTAGGAATTATTCTATGTTATGAGTGGGGTCAAGTCACTTTATGGTGACCTTTTGATGGCATCTTCATGCCTTCCACTACTATATGTATGCACCTCGAAACATGGAATAAGGCACCTTGGATGTTGAATTTGGATTAATTCCATTTGTGAGAATATTGTTCTCCTAGGTTCTTGGTTGAAGCAAACTTAGTTCTTTTCAAGAATCCAAGGTTCTTGTGGCGAACATCACTTGGCTTATCAAACCTTCTTGGTTTGTGGCGCCTACACCATCTCTTTCTTCACCATTTGCTTATTTTCTTCATTTTTATGTTGTTACAATCTTGTTCCTTAAGAAGAGCACGAAATTGATATGCTTAGAAAACCATAAGATTGTCAAAAGGCAACCACACCATTTGGTTTTCATTAGTGGTTGAATCAATCTTCAAAAGGAATAACTCGTGCACTTGCATTCCATTTCACTTGTTTAGCGTTTGATATGAGCCCACTAAGGAACATGGACCAAGAAGCACTTTATGGGGGGGCTCAAGTCACTTTATGGTGACCTTTTGATGGCATCTTCATGCCTTCCACTACTATATGTATGCACCTAGAAACATGGAATAAGACAACTTGGATGTTGAATTTGGATTAATTCCATTTGTGAGAATATTGTTCTCCTATGTTCTTGGTTGAAGCAAACTTAGTTCTTTTCAAGAATCCAAGGTTCTTGTGGCGAACATCACTTTGCTTATCAAACCTTCTTGGTTTGTGGCGCCTACACCATCTCTTTCTTCACCATTTTCTTATTTTCTTCATTATTATGTTGTTACAATCTTGTTCCTTAAGAAGAGCACGAAATTGATATGCTTAGAATTCAACCATAAGATCGTCAAAAGGCAACCACATCATTTGGTTTTCATCAGTGGTTGAATCAATCTTCAAAAGGAATAACTCGGGCACTTCCATTCCATTTCACTTGTTTAGCCCACTAAGGAACATGGACCAAGAAGCACTACAAAGACTTGGTGGGCCTATGGCAAGACCAAGAGCTAAGAAAGCCCAAGAAGTTTTAAATCAAATGGTGGATCTTTTAATGGACACAAGCCCAAGTGCAAGTCAAGAAGGAATGGAGCCCAAGTTGGTGACTTATCCTTGTCAACTAGAAGGCCCATGATGATGATATGGGGCGTGCATCGCAGATTTTGTTTGTTAGTTTTATTTCAATTCAATAAGTGTAATGGGTTATGTGAGTGGATCCAATTTTGGTCACATTGTTAGCGGGCTACACTAAGAGAGTTGCATGATGGTCTAGTCCATTTTCTTGCCCATGGTTTACACGAATTTTAGAGGGTCTTGGAGGGGGGAATCTTTGGCTTGCATGCTATAAGAAACTCCTCATTTAGTAGAGTGAATAAATTGTAGGTTATGGGTGTTACACTTTTAATTTGAAAAAGCAAGTGTAAACACCCATAATTATGAGATGCTAGGCATGATAATTAGGGGGTTTTGGGCTTACTTAAATTGTTGGTGGCTATTTAAGTTAGGTTTTAAGTTGGTCTTTAGTGTCATGAATCAAGCTAATAATGTGGGAGTTTAAGTTTGTCCTAGGATTCCATGTGTGGGGCGTAAAACTCAAATGGGGGCTGAATAGAATAGGTTGTTACTTGTGCTAGGAGGCGTGAAGGGCTGATTGAAATAGGCCACTTATTGTTGTCATCAATCCACCAATTAGTGGCATATTCATGATAGTTATTAGGGGGATTATGGAATCTTATGATGACTTGTGTAAGCCAACTCTTGGCAGCCCCAATTTCTATATGTATGCGCCTTCTAAGATGAAATAAACAACTTGGATGTTGAATTTGGATTAATTCCATTTGTGAGAGAATTGTTCTCTTAGGTTCTTGGTTGAACCAAACTTAGTTCTTATCAAGAATCCAAGGTTCTTGTGGCGAACATCATTTGGCTTATCAAACCTTCTTGGTTTGTGGCGCCTTCATCATCTCTTTCTTTCCATTTTCTTACTTTCTTCACTTTTATGTTGATTCATTTTATTCATATAAGAAGAGCATGAAATTATCATGCTTTGAATTCAACCATAAGATCTTCAAAAGGCAACCTCACCATTTGGTTGTCATCAAGTGGTATCAAAGCTTAGGCTTTGGTTGAATTTTTGCTTGTGTTCTTGATTCTCTTTTCTTCTTCATCTTCTACCCTTTCTTCTTTTGTTTCCAAAAACCAAAACAAAATTTACTTTGATTCTATTCTTGAAGGGAAATTTAGTGGTTGTTGTGCATTGCTCCAAAAAAACAAAGTTTTCAAGAGTGACTCTCTTCAACAAGTATATAAAAAAAAAAAAATTCCTGAATAGTAGGGGGACAAAAAAAGAGGAGAAAAAAATTCAATTGAGCAATGTGTGTGTTGAAAATATTTTCCCTTCATCCTTTGTTTCTTTTCTTAACCTTTTCTTTTCTAGCATTTTCTTTGTTGTTCTTGTTTTGATAAGTTTAGTGATTTTGTTACTTGAATTTTGGTATTTTTGTGTTTTGTACTTGATACCTCTAAGAACTAAAGGAGAACATTTGAGAGGAAAAAGGCAAGAGTGCAAATTTACTTCTTGTGTGGAAAAAGACAAAAGAGTGAAATTCATCTGTGTGACAAGTGAGGGAGTGTAGTGAGGAAACACAAATCATGGCACACAATGGAGAAAGTCCACCACCTTCACCAAGGTCCGCGGTCATTCTTGCACGATTGACTACTCAAATGGAAGCCCTTCAAAGGCAAATGGAGACAATGCAAGCCAAATATGATCAACAACTTGCCAACCTTCAAAATGATGAGTCTAGTGGCAATGAAAGTGAAAGAGGAAGGCCTAGAGGAGGAAGACACAGAGCAGGAGGATATAGGGGAAGGAGGCGTGATGAAAGGCTTGAAGGGGTCAAAATCAAAGTTCATCCCTTTGTTGGGAAGAATGATCCGGAGGCTTATTTGGAGTGGGAGTTAAAAATAGAACAAGTTTTTTATTGTAATTCTTACAATGAAAGCAAGATGGTGAAAGTAGCCACACTTGAGTTAAAAGAATATGCCCTTGTGTGGTGGGACCAATTACAAAAAGAAAGGAGGAGACATGGAAGAGTGGCCATAGACACTTGGGAGGAGATGAAAAATGTCATGAGAAAGAGATTTGTCCAAAATCATTATCAAAGGGACATTCACAGCAAATTGCAAAGACTTACCCAAGGGACCAAATGATATGAGCCGTATAAGACACATGGACCAAGAAGCACTTCAAGGACTTGGTGGGCCTATAACAAGATCAAGAGCTAAGAAAGCCCAAGAAGTTCTAGAACAAATGGTGACTACTTTGATGGAAGCAAGCCCAAACTCAAGCCTAGAAGGAATGGAGCCCAAGTTGGTGACTTATCTTAGTCAACTAGAAGGCCCACGATGATGACAAGGGGCGTGCATAGCATCACTTATTTGTTTGTTTTATTTTCAGTTCAATAAGTGTAATGGGTTATTGATGACAACCAAATTAGTGGGTTGCCTTGTTGATGATCTTAGGTTGAATTATCAAGCACACTTGGTGAGACTACCAATGAAAGTTAAGAAAACATGTTGTGATCAATTCAAGAAAGAAGAAAACAAGAAAATGGATGAAGATGAGAAAGGGGGAGAGGCACCACAAATCCAAGGGGATTTGATAAGCCTAGTGAAGATCGCCACAAAAGTCTTGGACTCTTGATATGATCAAAGGGGGTGGCTCAATTCAAGAACCTAAGAGAGACAAAACCCTCACAATTGGATTCAATCCAAAATCAACTTCTTAGTTCCCTTTTCCATTCATCATACTAGAATTATATAGGAGATGGGGCTGCATAGAATATGCATACAAAGGGTCATCACTAGATGACAAAACCCCATTCATGAACATCCCACTAAGTGGTGTAATAAAAGCTTTTACTCATCCACTAAGTGGCAAAATAACTATCCTACTTAAGTGACTAATAAAAAGTGGTTCCATAACTTCTAAGGAGTTACCTAGGCATGCAAGCCAAAGGTTGCCCTCCTAGAAGCTTCCCATTTTCGTGCATCCTCATGAAGTGGGCTTGGTCATCATACAAACTTAGTGTAGCCCACACTTCATGGACACCAAAGTGAAGTTCCCCCAAAATTGGATCCATACAAAGTCTTTTAAGAAGCTCATGCCCACCAACATCATATGTCTTCAAGATGGATAAGACAAGTAACCAATTTGGGCTCCACTCCATCAAGACTTAAACTTGGGCTTGTTTCCATCATGGTTGTCACCACTTGGTTTAAGACTTCTTGGGCTTTCTTGATCCTAGCTCTTGTCATAGGTCCACCAAGTCCTTGTAGTGCTCCTTGGTCCAAGCTCCTTAGTGGGCTCACATCAGTTATGTGAGTGGATCCAATTTTGGCTACTTCGTTAGTGTGCTACACTAAGAGTTGCATGAAGGTCAAGCCCATATTTCCCATGGTGTTACACGAGTTTAGAGAGTCTTAGAGGAGGGAATCTTTAGCTTGCATGCTATAAGAAACTCCTCATTTAGTTGAGTGAATAAATGTTGTAAGTTATGGGTGTTACACTTTTAATTTGAAAAGCAAGTGTAACCACCCATAATGATGAGATGGTAGGCGTGATAACTAGGGGGATTAGTGGCTGATTTCAATTGTTTGGTGGCTATTTAAATTAGGTTTTAAGCTGATCTTTAGTGTCATGAATCAAGCTAATAAATGTGGGAGTTATAGATTGTCCTAGGATTCCATTGTGTGGCTTGAAAGATGGGGCGTATGGCTGAGTTAGAATTGGTCCTAAGGTGAGCCATTAGTGACATAATTAGGCCATTCAAGTGGAGGTTATGCTTTGTCTTTGGATGCCAAAAGTTTGGATGTCCACAACTATATGTATGCACCTACTACCATGAATAAGAGAACTTGGATGTTGAATTTGGATTAATTCCATTTGTGAGAGAATTGTTCTCTTAGGTTTATGGTTGAACCAAACTTAGTTCTTATCAAGAATCCAAGATTCTTGTGGCGAACATCACTTGGCTTATCAAACCTTCTTCGTTTGTGGCGCCTCATCATCTCTTTCTATCCATTTTCTTATTTTCTTCTCTTTTATGTTGATTCTTTTTGTCACTAAAGTAGAACAATTCAACCATAAGATCGTCAAAAGGCAACCTCACCATTTGGTTGTCATCAAGTGGTATCAAAGCTTAGGCTTTGGTTGAATTTGTTTTTGTGTTCTTGAATCTATCCTTGTTCTTCATCTTTTACTCTTTCTTATTTTCTTTCCAAAAAAAAAAACCAAAACAAAATTTACTTTGATTCTTTTCTTGAAGGGAAATTTCATGGTTGTTGTGTATTGCTCCAAGAACGAAGTTTTCAAGAGTGATTCTCTTCAACAAGTTAAAAAAAAATTCGTGTAAAAAAAAAAAAAAAAGAAGAGAAACTTTTAAGTGAGCAATTTGTGTCTTGAAATATTTTTCCCTCCTTCCTTTGTTTCTTTTCTAAACCTTTTCTTTGCTAGCCTTTTCTTTGTTGTTCTTGTTTTGATAAGTTTAGTGATTTTGTTACTAGAATTTTGGTATTTTTGTGTTTTCTTTTTTATTCCTCTAAGAACTAAAGGAGAACATTTGAGAGGAAAAAGGCAAGAGTGCAAATTTACTTCTTGTGTGGAAAAAGCCAAAAGAGTGAAATTCATTTGTGTGACAAGTAAGGGAGTGTAGTGAGGAAACACAAATCATGGCACACAATGGAGAAAGTCCACCACCTTCACAAAGGTCCGCGGTCATTCTTGCACAAATGACTACTCAAATGCAAGCCCTTCAAAGGCAAATGGAGACATTGCAAGCCAACTATGATCAACAATTTGCCAACCTTCAAAATGATGAGTCTAGCGGCAATGAAAGTGAAAGAGGAAGGCCTCGAGGAGGAAGACATAGAGGAGGAGGACATAGGGGAAGCAGGCGTGATGAAAAGCTTGAAGGGGTTAAAATCAAAGTTCCTCCCTTTCTTGGGAAGAATGATCCAGAGGCTTACTTGGAGTGGGAGTTTAAAATAGAACAAGTTTTTTATTGTAATTCTTACAATGAAAGCAAGAAGGTGAAAGTAGCCACCCTTGAGTTAAAAGAATATGCCCTTGTGTGGTGGGACCAATTACAAAAAGAAAGGAGGAGACTTGGAGGAGCGGTCATAGACACTTGGGAGGAGATGAAGTATGTCATGAGAAAGATATTTGTCCCAAATCATTATCAAAGGGACATTCACAACAAATTGCATAGACTTACCCAAGGGAGCAAAAGTGTAGATGAATACTTCAAGGAGATGGAGTTGGCCTTACTTAGGTCCAATTTTCAAGAAGATAAGGAGGCTACCATGGCAAGAATCTTCCATGGCTTGAATCAAGATATTCAAGACATAGTGGGATTACAAAATTATGTGGAGCTTGAGGATTTGGTACAACAAGCAATCAAGGTGGAGCAACAAATTAAGAGGAGGAAGTTCAAATATTCTTCTTCTTCTTCTTCAAAATTTCCATCATCAAAATCTTCCTTATCTCCAAAGCAAGTTAGTGAGGATCAAATAAAAATGAGAGAACAGAAAGAGCAAGAGAGAAAAGAAAAAGAGAGTGAAAAAGAAATTGAGAAAAAGAGTGAAGAAAAAATAAAAAAAAAATCATGAGAAAAAGGAAGTGAAAATCTGAGAGGAAAAAGACGGTAAAGAGAGCTATCTTGCAACAAAAAGTGACGTGAAGAGTGCTTTAATTTCAAGGCAACCCCTATACATGCTTTATTATAGGGAATTTTGTTTGAATGCTAATGCTCCTAATGAACTTTCTTTTCCTACTGGTGTTGACAATCTTTTGCAGGAATTTGGTGATGCGTTTCCAAAGATTCCTCAAAAGGATGCTTGCAAGGCTATTTTGGGTCATGAAGAAGTTGAATCAAGTGAAACACTTATCGGTTTAACCCTTTGCATATTTAAGCCTTCCACTTCTTTAATTGATATATTCCTTGTTAAATTGTTTGGGAAGTGCTTTCCTCCTTTGCTTGCTAGATTTGAAAATTTGCATCTTAAAATGCCTAATTTGTGTTATCTCCCTAAATCTAGTTTAAGTGTTGAAACCGTAAGACAAGATGTGTTTAATACAAACTAATCTTATAAACTTGATTTGAGGATTATGAACCAAGACTTGAATGAATTCCTTAAGAAGTGTGTTGTTGTGCTTTCTAATGTTCACTTGGTTCATGACAACAATTTTGAAGGTTGTTTTGGATTTCTAAGGGAAAGCTTGTTTGCTAACTTGGCCACTTACTCTTTTGTCAAAATAAAGTTAGCATTTTGAGGCTTGTTATGAGCACTAAAGGATTGCATGTGGCATTAATTGATGGATTCACTACTACACCCCTTCTTACTCTACTTATTCTTGTGAATTCTTTTAAGCTTCCATATGATGCTCCTAATGTGTTTGAGGAGTTTGTTTTGTTTCAAAAAGAGCCGTCCTTTGTTTGTGATGAGGAGAATATCAATGAGTTTCAATTTGCCTTGGAGTCTTTGCAAAGGCAAAGTACCTTCTTTTTTGTCACCAAGTTCAAGCCAAGGAAGATACATTTGGTCATATATGTCAACTCAAAGAGGTAGAACTTTGTGCTTACCTTACCTTTAAAATTCCTTACCTTGGCTATGAAAGTATTGGGGTGCTGATTGTACAAGATGAACATGTGTGTCACCTACTTACTACATTTGGTGATTTCTCTCAATTTCCATTTGACCCCAGTGGAAGGGTTAACATTGTTCTTCAACCAAGAGTAGATGGGCCATTTCAAATAGTGGCCAAGATCAATGGTAATGCATACAAGTTGGATCTCCCTGGTGAGCATGCTGGAATTAGTGCAATTTTTAATGTGGCTGATTTATTTATTATTTTTTTGATGTAGGTGATGTAGAATTCAATTCGAGGTCGAATTCACCTAAAGAAGGAGGGGATGATATGAGCCGTATAAGACACATGGACCAAGAAGCACTTCAAGGACTTGGTGGGCCTATAACAAGTTCAAGAGCTAAGAAAGCCCAAGAAATTATAGAACAAATGGTGACTACTTTGATGGAAACAAGCCCAAACTCAAGCCTAGAAGGAATGGAGCCCAAGTTGGTGACTTATCTTAGTCAACTAGAAGGCCCATGATGATGACAAGGGGCGTGCATAGCATCACTTATTTGTTTGTTTTATTTTCAGTTCAATAAGTGTAATGGGTTATGTGAGTGGATCCAATTTTGGCTACTTTGTTAGTGGGCTACACTAAGAGTTGCATGAAGGTCAAGCCCATATTTCCCATGGTGTTACACGAGTTTAGAGAGTCTTAGAGGAGGGAATCTTTAGCTTGCATGCTATAAGAAACTCCTCATTTAGTTGAGTGAATAAATGTTGTAAGTTATGGGTGTTACACTTTTAATTTGAAAAGCAAGTGTAACCACCCATAATGATGAGATGGTAGGCGTGATAACTAGGGGGATTAGTGGCTGATTTCAATTGTTTGGTGGCTATTTAATTTAGGTTTTAAATTGATCTTTAGTGTCATGAATCAAGCTAATAAATGTGGGAGTTATAGATTGTCCTAGGATTCCATTGTGTGGCTTGAAAGATGAGCGTATGGCTGAGTTAGAATTGGTCCTAAGGTGAGCCATTAGTGACATAATTAGGCCATTCAAGTGGAGGTTATGCTTTGTCTTTGGTTGTCAAAAGTTTGGATGTCCACAACTATATGTATGCACCTACTACCATGAATAAGATAACTTGGATGTTGAATTTGGATTAATTCCATTTGTGAGAGAATTGTTCTCTTAGGTTCTTGGTTGAACCAAACTTAGTTCTTATCAAGAATCCAAGATTCTTGTGGCGAACATCACTTGGCTTATCAAATCTTCTTCATTTGTGGCGCCTCATCATATCTTTCTATCCATTTTCTTATTTTCTTCCCTTTTGTGTTGATTCCTTTTGTCACTAAAGCAGAACAATTCAACCATAAGATCGTCAAAAGGCAACACCTCACCATTTGGTTGTCATCACCAAAAGTGTTGATGAATATTTCAAGGAGATGGAGTTGGCCTTACTTAGGTCCAATTTTCAAGAAGACAGGGAGGTTACCATGTCAAGATTCTTCCATGGCTTGAATCAAGATATTCAAGACATAGTGGAATTACAAAATTATGTGGAACTTGAGGACTTGTGCAACAAGCAATCAAGGTGGAGCAACAAATTAAGAGGAGGAAGTTCAAATATTCTTCTTCTTCTTCTTCAAAATTTCCATCATCAAAATCTCCCTTATCTCCAAAGCAAGTTAGTGAGGATCAAATAAAAATGAGAGAAAAGAGAGAGCAAGAGAGAAAAGAAAGAGAGAGTGAAAGGGAGAATGATTTAAAAGTGAAAAAGAATCAAGAGAAAAAAAGTGAGAAAAATAGAGAGGAAAAAGAGAGTAAAGAGAACTATCTTGCAACAAAAAGTGAGGTGAAGAGTGCTCTGAGTTCAAGGCATTCCCTATACATGCTCTATTGTAGGGAATTTTATTTAAATTCTAACATTCCTAATGAGCACTCTTTGTCTAGTGGTGTCAAAAATCTTTTGCAAGAATTTGGTGATGTGTTTCCAAAGGTTCCTCAAAAGGATGCTTGCAAGGTTATTTTGGGTCTTGAAGAAGTTGAATCAAGTGAAACACTTATCGATTTAAACCTTTGCATATTTAAGCCTTCCACTTCTTTAATTGATATATTTCTTGTTAAATTGTTTGGGAAGTGCTTTCCTCCTATGCTTGCTAGATTTGCAAATTTGCTTGTTAAAATGCCTAATTTGTGTTATCTCCCTAAATCTAGTTTAAGTGTTGAAACCGTAAGACAAGATGTGTTTAATACAAACTATTCTTATAAACTTGATTTGAGGATTATAAACCAAGACTTGAATGAATTCCTTGAGAAGTGTGTTGTTGTGCTTTCTAATGTTCACTTGGTTCATGACAACAATTTTGAAGGTTGTTTTGGATTTCTAAGAGAAAGCTTGTTTGCTTTGGCCACTTATTCTTTTGTCTAAAATAAAGTTAGCATTTTGAGGTTTGTTATGAGCACTAAAGGTTTGCATGTGGCATTAATTGATGGGTTCACTACTGCACCCCTTCTTACTTTACCTATTCTTGGTAATTCTTCTAATCTTCCATATGATGCTCCTAATGTGTTTGAGGGGCTTGTTTTGTCTCAAAAAAAGCAGTACTTTGTTTGTGATGAGGAGAATATTAATGAGGTTCAATTTGCCTTTGAGTCTTTGCAAAGGCAAAGAACTTTCTCTTTTGTCACCAATATCAAGCCAAGGAAGGTACATTTGGTCATATATGTCAACTCATGGAGGTATAACTTTGTGCTTACCTTTAAAATTCCCTACCTTGGCTATAAACGTGTTGGGATGTTGATTGTACAAGATGAATATGTTTGTCACCTACTTGCTACAATGGGTGATTTCTCTCAATTTCCATTTGACCCCGATGGAAGGGTTGACATTTTTCTTCATGTAATTGACTTTCATTTTTTTCTTCATGTAGGTTATGAAGGAGGTGAATTCGAGGTCGAATTCATTTAAAGAAGGAGGGTATGATATGAACCCACTAAGGAACATGGACCAAGATGCACTACAAAGACTTGGTGGGCCTATGGCAAGAGCAAGAGCTAAGAAAGTCCAAGAAGTTTTAAATCAAATGGTGGATCTTTTAATGGACACAAGCCCAAGTGCAAGTCAAGAAGGAATGGAGCCCAAGTTGGTGACTTATCTTTGTCAACTAGAAGGCCCATGATGATGATATGGGGCGTGCATCACATTTTTTGTTTGTTGGTTTTATTTCAATTCAATAAGTGTAATGGGTTATGTGAGTGGATCCAATTTTGGTCACTTTGTTAGTGGGCTACACTAAGAGAGTTGCATGATGGTCTAGTCCATTTTCTTGCCCATGGTTTACATGAATTTTAGAGGGTCTTGGAGGAGGGAATCTTTGGCTAGCATGCTATAAGAAACTCCTCATTTAGTAGAGTGAATAAATTGTAGGTTATGGGTGTTACACTGTTAATTTGAAAAAGCAAGTGTAACCACCCATAATTATGAGATGCTAGGCATGATAATTAGGGGGTTTTGGGCTGACTTAAATTGTTGGTGGCTATTTAAGTTAGGTTTTAAGTTGGTTTTTAGTGTCATGAATCAAGCTAATAGGAGTTTAAGTTTGTCCTAGGATTCCATGTGTGGGGCGTAAAACTCAAATGGGGGCTGAATAGAATAGGTTGTAACTTGTGCTAGGAGGCGTGAAGGGGCTGATTGAAATAGGCCACTTATTGTTGTCATCAATCCACCAATTAGTGGCATATTCATGATAGTTATTAGGGGGGTTATGGAATCTTATGATGACTTGTGTAAGCCAACTCTTGACAGCCCAAATTCCTATATGTATGCGCCTTCTAAGATGAAATAAACAACTTGGATGTTGAATTTGGATTAATTCCATTTGTGAGAGAATTGTTCTCTTAGGTTCTTAGTTGAACCAAACTTAGTTCTTAGCAAGAATCCAAGGTTCTTGTGGCGAACATCATTTGGCTTATCAAACCTTCTTGGTTTGTGGCGCCTTCATCATCTCTTTCTTTCCATTTTTCTTACTTTCTTCACTTTTATGTTGATTCATTTTATTCATATAAGAAGAGCATGAAATTATCAAGCTTTGAATTCAACCATAAGATCTTCAAAAGGCAACCTCACCATTTGGTTGTCATCAACTTTACAAGCCTTACATGTGAAGAGTCCTTCCACTTTGTATTTGACCCCGGGGGGTGGGATGTACACTTAGCTTTACCTTAACTTCGAAGAAAAACTAAGGTTTTCATTTTAATGTAGGTATGGAGGTCTTCAGTTCGTGGTCGAGTTGTCTCCAAGAAGGAGGGGATGGTGTGATCCTAAAATCATAGCCAGAGGCAAGCCATGAAGCTAAAGTGGAGGAAGAAGCAAAGTCACTCTCCTACTCCAAAAGGCAGCTCATGACCATCACTAGGGAAGACATAGGATTAGGAGTTTGATTTACATGTTTGTAATAATCTTAGGACTTTGAGTTTAAATTGTATTACGACCGAATTAGGCTTGTAATTGGGCTTAGGGTTAAGTCATGGAGGCCCACATAGCTAGAAGGAGGCGCGAGGATCTTGCATGACCTTCCATCCATTTTGTTGTTTCGTATAAATAGGTGTTTGTAACACGTTTGAATCACTTTCTGATGAATGAATTGAATTTCTAAAAGTTTGAGAAGTGTGAGTTCAGAGTAGTCTCCTCTTTCGGTTCTTAAGTAGAACCATTGCCAGATTCTTATCAAGAGCTTCCGATCTCTTGCGGCGATCCAACCTTGGCTTATCACTCCTTCCAATCGATGGACTCAGTGTGGCGCCATTCCCTCCTCTTCTTGCCCTTCCAAATTTTCTATTCTTTACTCTACATGCTTGCAATCTATGTTACTTCATGCACACATATTATGATCCAAGATGGATCTATTGAATGTAGGATAGTTCTAGGAAAATTGATCCGAAATTGAAATGAAAAATTCAAACTAAAAATTGGAGGGAAATCCAAACTTGTTCATTTTTGATGATCTTGAGGAAAATTGAGAGAACTAGCTCCACCTCAAGCCAAAGCTTGATCATCAAAACACAAGAATCATGGATCCACAATTCCTAAGCAACATAAAGCAAAAATGCGTAAATCCTACGATAAGCCTAAGGCTTTAGGCGTGAGGCAACAAGAATTCAAAAAGAAAGGGAAAATATGAAGGGGAAGGGAAATGGAAGAAAGCGCCACAACTCCATGGATTAGATGGAGTGATAAGCTCAAGGAAGATCCGCCACAAGAGTAAGAAGCTCTTGATGAGAATCACAAGGTTCTACTCTAGAACCTTCAAGAGGAGACTCTCTCTCAACTCTCTCTAACTTCTCAATGTGAGAAAAATTCTAAACTTCCAATTATCATTCAAAATGAGTACAAAGAGGTATTTATATGGCTCCTAACACCCTTATGCTTAGGCGTGCCTAAGCTCCTCCTATGCAAGGTATGAGCGCGCCTCTCCCTACTTGGATGGGCCTTGATGACTTCATCTTGGCCCATTTACAAGTCCATGATGCAAAAGTCAAACTTGAAAAGTCAAAGTACTAAAAGTCCTACTTTTATTACATGGTTTCCTAAACTAGCTTATGTAGCCGTGACCTCAAGTCGTGAGAGGTTCACCATTCTTGGTTCTTCCTCTAGGTTGATCTTCATGTCCATGAGGTTGACTACTTTCACTTCAAGTGCACTTTGGGCCTTCTTCGATCTTGACCTTGTCATAGGCCCAACTATGTTCCTTAAGTTTGAGTCCTCTTCTTCCTCTTTAGGTGATGCTTGGTGAGTGTTGTCATGAGGGATCTCATCATCCCCTCCGTCTTGGAGTGAATTCGACCTCGAATTTAGTTCTTGGTCACCTACATCAAATAAACTCAAGTCACTGACATTGAAAGTGGCACTCACATTGTAATCACCCGGCAAGTCTATTTTGTATGCATTATCATTAATTCGCTCCAAGACTTGAAATGGTCCATCCCCCCTTGGGTTTAATTTGGATTTCCTTTTTGAGGGAAATCTTTCTTTTCTCAAATGAACCCATACCCAATCCCCGGATTGAAAGACAACATGTTTCCTTCCCTTATTTGCAAATTTAGTATTTTGTTGTAAACGCTTTTCAATTTGTGCCTTGACTTTTTCATGTAGTTTTTGAACAAATTCAACTTTTGTTTTGCCATCCTTATGCATCAAGTTAGACGCATTGGGCAAGGGAAGTAGGTCAAGTGGGGTTAGGGGATTAAACCCGTATACCACTTCAAATGGTGAGCAAAGTGTGGTGGAGTGTTTAACTCGATTATAAGCAAATTCAACAAATGGTAAACACTCCTCCCAAGTTTTCAAATTCTTTTTAATGATTGCTCTAAGAAGGGTTGACAATGTACGATTCACAACCTCCGTTTGCCCATCCGTTTGAGGATGACAAGTGGTGGAAAAGAGCAATTTTGTACCCAATTTGTTACATAGAGTTCTCCAAAAATGGCTCAAAAACTTTGTATCCCTATCCGAGACTATGCTCTTAGGCACCCCACGTAGCCTAACAATTTCTTTGAAGAAAAGGTTGGCTATGTGGCATGCATCATCACTCTTATGACAAGGGATGAAATGGGCCATTTTTGAGAATCGGTCCACCACAACAAAGATTGAATCTCTTCCTTGCTTAGTCCTAGGGAGCCCTACAATAAAGTCCATGGATATGTCCATCCAAGGGGCCATAGGAATAGGCAAGGGAGAGTACAATCCATGAGGTTTGCTAGTCGATTTAGCCCTCTTACAAACAATACATTTTTGGCACCATTTATGCACTTCTTTCTTAAGACAAGGCCAATAAAAGTGTTCAACAAGAATGTCCATTGTCTTTTTGACCCCGAAGTGCCCCATTAAACCTCCCTCATGCGCTTCTTTTATTAATAATTCCCTCATTGAATGCTTAGGGACACACAATCGCTTATCTTTAAAAAGAAAACCATCATGCAAGTAAAAGTCCTTATGCGCCCCTTGCTCACACTCTTTGAAAAGTTGAGAGAATTCTATATCATAAGCATACAATTCCTTTATGTGATTAAACCCTAGGATTTTGGTTTCTAATGTGGCAAGCAAGTTATACCTCCTAGATAGAGCATCGGTCATGATATGAGCCGTATAAGACACATGGACCAAGAAGCACTTCAAGGACTTGGTGGGCCTATAACAAGATCAAGAGCTAAGAAAGCCCAAGAAGTTCTAGAACAAATGGTGACTACTTTGATGGAAGCAAGCCCAAACTCAAGCCTAGAAGGAATGGAGCCCAAGTTGGTGACTTATCTTAGTCAACTAGAAGGCCCATGATGATGACAAGGGGCGTGCATAGCATCACTTATTTGTTTATTTTATTTTCAATTCAATAAGTGTAATGGGTTATGTTAGTGGATCCAATTTTGGCTACTTTGTTAGTGGGCTACACTAAGAGTTGCATGAAGGTCAAGCCCATATTTCCCATGGTGTTAAACGAGTTTCGAAAGTCTTAGAGGAGGGAATCTTTAGCTTGCATGCTATAAGAAACTCCTCATTTAGTTGAATGAATAAATGTTGTAAGTTATGGGTGTTACACTTTTAATTTGAAAAGCAAGTGTAACCACCCATAATGATGAGATCGTAGGCGTGATAACTAGGGGGATTAGTGGCTGATTTCAATTGTTTGGTGGCGATTTAAGTTAGGTTTTAAGTTGATCTTTAGTGTCATGCATCAAGCTAATAAATGTGGGAGTTATAGATTGTCCTAGGATTCCATTGTGTGGCTTGAAAGATGGGCGTATGGCTGAGTTAGAATTGGTCCTAAGTTGAGCCATTAGTGACATAATTAGGCCATTCAAGTGGAGGTTATGCTTTGTCTTTGGATGCCAAAAGTTTGGATGTCCACAACTATATGTATGCACCTACTACCATGAATAAGATAACTTGGATGTTGAATTTGGATTAATTCCATTTGTGAGAGAATTGTTCTCTTAGGTTCTTGGTTGAACCAAACTTAGTTCTTATCCAGAATCCAAGGTTCTTGTGGCGAACATCACTTGGCTTATCAAACCTTCTTGGTTTGTGGCGCCTTCATCATCTCTTTCTTTCCATTTTCTTACTTTCTTCACTTTTATGTTGTTTCATTTTGTTTCTATACAAAGAGCACGAAATTATCATGCTTGAAATTCAACCATAAGATCTTCAAAAGGCAACATCACCATTTGGTTGTCATCAAGTGGTATCAAAGCTTAGGCTTTGGTTGAATTTGTGTTTGTGTTCTTAAACCTATCTTTGTTCTACATCTTCTATCTTTTCTTCTTTTCTTCTCAAAACCAAAATCAAAAGTTACTTTGATCTTTTTCTTGAAGGGAAAATTCATGGTTGTTGTGTATTGCTCCAAAAACAAAATTTTCAAGAGTGATTCTCTTGAACAAGTTTAAAAAAAAAATCGTGTAAAAAAAAAAACGAAGAGTAAGTTTCATTTGAGCAAGTTGTGTCTTGAAAATAGTTTTCCCTTCTTCCTTTGTTTCTTACTTCTAGGCTTTGTTCTTTGTTTTTCCTTGTTTTGATAAGTTTTTGTGATTTTGTTACTTGAATTTTGGTATTTTTGTGTTTTGTGTTTGATTCCTCTAAGAACTAAAGGAGAACATTTGAGAGGAAAAAGGCAAGAGTGCAAATTTACTTCTTGTGTGGAAAAAGCCAAAAGAGTGAAATTCATTTGTGTGACAAGTGAGGGAGTGTAGTGAGGAAACACAAATCATGGCACACAATGGAGAAGGTCCACCACCTTCACCAAGGTCCGCGGTCATTCTTGCACGAATGACTACTCAAATGCAAGCCATTCAAAGGCAAATGGACACAATGCAAGCCAACTATGATCAACAACTTGCCAAACTTCAAAATGATGAGTCTAGTGGCAATGAAAGTGAAAGAGGAAGGCCTAGAGGAGGAACACATAGAGGAGGAGGACATAGGGGAAGGAGGCGTGATGAAAGGCTTGAAGGGGTTAAAATCAAAGTTCCTCCCTTTCTTGGGAAGAATGATCCGGAGGCTTACTTGGAGTGGGAGTTTAAAATAGAACAAGTTTTTGATTGTAATTCTTACAATGAAAGCAAGAAGGTGAAAGTAGCCGCCCTTGAGTTAAAAGAATATGCCCTTGTGTGGTGGGACCAATTACAAAAAGAAAGGAGGAGACATGGAGGAGTGGTCATAGACACTTGGGAGGAGATGAAGTATGTCATGAGAAAGAGATTTGTCCCAAATCATTATCAAAGGGACATTCACAACAAATTGCAAAGACTTACCCAAGGGACCAAAAGTGTAGATGAATATTTCAAGGAGATGGAGTTGGCCTTACTTAGATCCAATTTTCAAGAAGATAGGAAGGCTACCATGGCAAGATTCTTCCATGGCTTGAATCAAGATATTCAAGACATAGTGGAATTACAAAATTATGTGGAGCTTGAGGATTTGGTGCAACAAGCAATCAAGGTGGAGCGACAAATTAAGAGGAGGAAGCTCAAATATTCTTCTTCTTCTTCTTCTTCAAAATTTCCATCATCAAAATCTCCTTTATCTCCAAAGCAAGTTAGTGAGGATCAAATAAAAATGAGAGAAAAGAGGGAGCAAGAGAGAAAAGAAAAAGAGAGTGCTAAAGAGATTGAGAAAAAGATTGAAGAAAAATCAAAAGAAAATCATGAGAGAAAAGGTGTCAAAAATCGAGTGGAAAAAGAAAGTAAAGAGAGTTTTCTTGCAACAAAGAGTGAGGTGAAAAGTGCATTGGTTTGAATGCTAATGCTCCTAATGAACTCTTTTTGCCTAGTGGTGTTGAAAATCTTTTGCAGGAATTTGGTGATGTGTTTCCAAAGGTTACTCAAAAGGATGCTTGCAAGGCTATTTTGGGTCTTGAAGAAGTTGAATCAAGTGAAACACTTATTGGTTTAACCCTTTGCAAATTTAAGCCTTCCAGTTCTTTAATTGATATGTTTCTTGTTAAATTATTAGGGAAGTTTTTTCCTCCTATGCTTGCTAGATTTGCAAATTTGCATGCCAAAATGCCTAATTTGTGTTATGTCCCTAAATCTAGTTTAAGTGTTGAAACCGTAAGGCATGATGTGTTTAATACAAACTATTCTTCTAAACTTTATTTGAGGATTATGAACCAAGACTTGAATGAATTCCTTAAGAAGAGCGTTGTTGTGCTTTCTAATGTTCACTTGGTTCATGACAACAATTTTGAAGGTTGTTTTGGATTTCTAAGAGAAAGCTTGTTTGCTAACTTGGCCACTTACTCTTTTGTCCAAAATAAAGTTAGCATTTTGAGGCTTGTTATGAGCACTAAAGGATTGCATGTGGCATTAATTGATGGATTCACTACTACACCCCATCTTACTCTACCTATTCTTGTGAATTCTTTTAAGCTTCCATATGATGCTCCTAATGTGTTTGAGGAGTTTGTTTTGTTTCAAAAAGTGCCGTGCTTTGTTTGTGATGAGGAGAATATCAATGAGGTTCAATTTGCCTTGGAGTCTTTGCAAAGGCAAAGTACCTTCTTTTTTGTCACCAAGTTCAAGCCAAGGAAGGTACATTTGGTCATATATGTCAACTCAAAGAGGTACAACTTTGTGCTTACCTTTAAAATTCCTTACCTTGGCTATGAAAGTATCGGGGTGTTGATTGTACAAGATGAACATCTGTGTCACCTACTTGCTACATTTGGTGATTTCACTCAATTTCCATTTGACCCCGGTGGAAGGGTTAACATTGTTCTTCAACCAAGAGTAGATGGGCCATTTCAAGTAGTGGCCAAGATCAATGATAATGCATACAAGTTGGATCTCCCTGGTGAGCATGGTGGATTTAGTGCAATTTTTAATGTGGCTAATATATTTATTATTTTTTGATGTAGGTGATGAAGAATTCAATTCGAGGTCGAATTCATCTAAAGAAGGAGGGGATGATATGAGCCGTATAAGACACATGGACCAAGAAGCACTTTAAGGGCTTGGTGGGCCTATAACAAGATCAAGAGCTAAGAAAGCCCAAGAAGTTCTAGAACAAATGGTGACTACTTTGATGGAAGCAAGCCCAAACTCAAGCCTAGAAGGAATGGAGCCCAAGTTGGTGACTTATCTTAGTCAACTAGAAGGCTCATGATGATGACAAGGGGCGTGCATAGCATCACTTATTTGTTTGTTTTATTTTCAATTCAATAAGTGTAATGGGTTATGTTAGTGGATCCAATTTTGGCTACTTTGTTAGTGGGCTACACTAAGAGTTGCATGAAGGTCAAGCCCATAATTCCCATGGTGTTAAACGAGTTTAGAGAGTCTTAGAGGAAGGAATCTTTAGCTTGCATGCTATAAGAAACTCCTCATTTAGTTGAATGAATAAATGTTGTAAGTTATGGGTGTTACACTTTTAATTTGAAAAGCAAGTGTAACCACCCATAATGATGAGATGGTAGGCGTGATAACTAGGGGGATTAGTGGCTGATTTCAATTGTATGGTGGCGATTTTAGTTAGGTTTTAAGTTGATCTTTAGTGTCATGAATCAAGCTAATAAATGTGGGAGTTATAGATTGTCCTAGGATTCCATTGTGTGGCTTGAAAGATGGGCGTATGGCTGAGTTAGAATTGGTCCTAAGGTGAGCCACATTAATGACATAATTAGGCCATTCCAGTGGAGGTTATGCTTTGTCTTTGGATGCCAAAAGTTCGGATGTCCACAACTATATGTATGCACCTAGTACCATGAATAAGATAACTTGGATGTTGAATTTGGATTAATTCCATTTGTGAGAGAATTGTTCTCTTAGGTTCTTGGTTGAACCAAACTTAGTTCTTATCAAGAATCCAAGGTTCTTGTGGCGAACATCACTTAGCTTATCAAACCTTCTTGGTTTGTGGCGCCTTCATCATCTCTTTCTTTCCATTTTCTTACTTTCTTCACTTTTATGTTGCTTCATTTTGTTTCTATACATAGAGCACGAAATTATCATGCTTGAAATTCAACCATAAGATCTTCAAAAGGCAACCTCACCATGTGGTTGTCATCAGGCCACCATATTCATTTTTCCCTTTTTGTATTTAATCACATATGGAAATTGTTCAATGAATTCCACCCACTTTGCGTGGCGCTTATTTAACTTCCCTTGTCCTTTTAAGTGCTTCAAGGACTCATGATCACTATGTATCACGAATTCTTTAGGCAATAGGTAGTGTTGCCACACCTTGAGACTCCTTACTAGGGCATATAATTCTTTATCATAAGTAGAGTAGTTCAAACTTGCCCCACTAAGTTTCTCACTAAAATAAGCAATGGGGTGGCCTTCTTGAAGCAAAACAGCCCCAATGCCTACATTAGAGGCATCACACTCTATTTCAAAGGACTTCACAAAATTTGGAAGAGCAAGGATTGGTGCATTTGTGAGTTTTTCTTTTAACAAGTTAAAAGCCTTTTCTTGTTCTTGACCCCATTTAAATCCAACATGCTTTTTAACCAATTCATTTAGGGGTGCGGCCAAAGTGCTAAAATCTTTGACAAATCTCCTATAGAAACTTGCCAATCCATGGAAGCTTCTCAGTTCTCCCACGGTTTTGGGAGTTGGCCACTCTTTAATGGCTTTTATTTTCCCCTCATCAACTTGTACACCTTTGGAACTCACAACAAACCCAAGGAATACAACTTGATGAGTACAAAAAGAGCATTTCTCAAGATTAGCATACAATTGCTCTTTTCGTAGCACTTGCAAGACACTTCTAACGTGTTCAATATGCACCTCAAGTGTCATGCTATAGATCAAAACGTCATCAAGTACACTACCACAAATTTGCTTAGAAAATCCCTCAAGACATGATTCATGAGCCTCATGAATGTGTTAGGTGCATTAGTTAGGCCAAAAAGGCATGACTAGCCATTCATAAAGTCCATATTTTGTCTGAAAGGCGGTTTTCCATTCATCCCCCTCCCTAATCCTTATTTGATGATATCCACTCTTGAGATCTATTTTAGAAAAGTAGCATGAACCACGCAACTCATCTAATATGTCATCAAGGCAAGGGATTAGATGCCTATATTTTATGATAATGTTGTTGATGGATCTACAATCCGTGCACATTCTCCAAGTGCCATCTTTCTTTGGAACAAGGATGACGGGCAGAGCACAAGGACTTAGAGATTCCCGTACCCATATTTTTTCCAAGAGGCCTTCCACTTGCTTTTGAATCTCTTTTGTTTCTTGTGGATTGCTTCTATAGGCCGGCCTATTAGGTAGAGAAGCACTTGGAATTAAATCCATTTGGTGCTCAATCCCCCTCATAGGTGGTAGGCCGCAAGGAATATCTTTTGGAAATACATCCACAAATTCGTTTAAGAGAGATTCAAAAGAAGTTGGCAAAGTTTTAGGTTGAGTTAATTTATTTTGAGTTAAGCAAGTTTCACGAAGATAGAGTAGGTATTGTGGTTGCCTTGCAAGATATGCTCTCTTCACCTCTCTTTCTTTTATGAACAAATTCTCTTTTGTTCTCTCTTCTCTTACCTCAACCTCTTGCTTTTCTCTCTTATGTCCTTTTCCAGTTTCTTTGATTCTTTTTCACACTCAATTTCTTTTTCTTTTATGGCTTTTCTGTCTTGCTCTCTTTTCACTCTTAATTTCACTTGATCCTCACAAACTTCTCTTGGTGAAAGAGGTACAAGAGTAACTTTCCTACTTCTTTGTACAAAAGTAAATTTGTTGGAATGACCATCATGCACCACATTCCTATCAAATTGCCATGGTCTTCCAAGTAGGATATGCCCCGCTTCCATTGGAAGCACATCACAAAGAACTTCATCTTCATACTTCCCAATGGAGAAGCTCAACATTACTTGCTTGTTGACTAACAATTCACCCTCTTCACTTAGCCATTGAAGCTTGTAAGGCCGTGGGTGCAAAGTAGTCTTCAACCCAAGTTTTTCCACTAGTCTTGTGCTTGCAGCATTAGTACAAGATCCACCATCAATTATCAATGAGCAAAGCTTGTCTTGGATAGTGCATCTTGTGTGGAAGATGTTCTCTCTTTGGCTATCATCCTTCTCTTTTAGTTGAACCCCAAGCAACCTCCTAACCATGAGTAAATACCCTTCTAATGCTTTCACTTCACTCTCTTTTTCACTTTCCCTAGTTGACATAGGGGAAGAAGGAGAAGAATTACATGTTTCATACCCTCCCTCTTTAATTACCATGGTCCTTTTATTTGGACATTGAGAAGCTATATGACCCCTACCCAAGCATTTAAAACATTTAATATCTCTATTCCTAGAAGTTGATGGAGTTGAAGTAGGACTTGATACATTTTTACCTTTAAAAGCATTAATACCCGAACCTTCATTGGTCTTGGATGTGGTTCCCTCCTTCTTAGACTTGTCCTTCCAACTTGATGAGGAATAGTTGTTGAATGGCTTCTTGTAGGATCTCTTTCTCTTCAATTGTTGCTCAACTTTGATTGCTTGATGCACCAAATCTTCTAATTCAACATAATGGTGAAATTCAACTATATCTAAGATCTCTTGATTCAAACCATTGAGGAATCTTGCCATCATTGCTTCTCTTTCTTCAAATATGTTGGCCCTAATCAATGCAACCTCCATCTCCTTATAGTATTCGTCCACACTTTTGTTGCCTTGATTAAGCCTTTGAAGCTTGTTATGGAGCTCCCTATGATAGTGTGAAGAAACAAATCTCTTCCTCATAATGGCCTTCATTTCTCTCCAAGTAGATATTGGATCATCTCCATTCCTCCTTTTCTCCTTGATTAGTTGATACCACCATATTAATGCATAGTCTACAAATTCTATGGATGCCACCTTAACCTTCTTCTCTTCACTATAATGTTGGCATGCAAAAATTTGCTCTATTTTGGTTTCCCACTCTAAGTACAATTCGGGATCATTTTTACCTTGAAATGTAGGCACTTTTATTTTTACACCTTCAAGCCTATCATTTTGTCTCCTCACTCTATCCTCCCCATACTCTCCATGTCTCCTTCTATGCCTCCTTCTCCTTCGGTCATCCTCTTCATATTCATTGTCTTCATGTGATGAATTTGCATGAGAGGAGCTTTCTTGCCTTGGACTTCTAGTTCTTGTGCCTCTTGAAGCTCTTTCAAGGCCTTCAAGTCTTTCATTAACCTCATCATTTTGCCTTTCTAGAAGCCTTTCCAAATGCCGTGTCATTCTTTGAAGTTTCATATCATAGGCCACGGTTCCAGGGGAAGGTGGTGTACTACCGTCACCATCACCTCTAGTTTGTGACATGTTTACAATTTTCAACAATAAAACAAAGAAATAAAATTGGACCTCACCACTCAACTAAGTGTTTCACTCTTAGAATGTTCACTCGTGTATCACACAAATAGGCTTTTTAGCAAATGTACACTCTTGCCTTTTTCCACTGTAAAGTCTCACTCAAAGGCTCTTGAAGTATAAACAAGCAATTCCAAGATATAAAGCCAAATACACTTGTAAACAAATCAAACCAAGAGTAATCACTCACA
Organism: Ammopiptanthus mongolicus; assembly: GCA_039655645.1. Lineage (NCBI taxonomy): Eukaryota > Viridiplantae > Streptophyta > Magnoliopsida > Fabales > Fabaceae > Ammopiptanthus > Ammopiptanthus mongolicus. The sequence goes on from CM077347.1 coordinate 54,035,318, forward strand.
AGAATTCAAAGAAAGAAAACTACAAGACAAAACTAAGAAATTTAAGAGACAAACTAAAAATGCTCAACAAGAAATAGCACACTAAATAGAATTGAAAGAAAACAAGTAGAAGAAGAAAGTAAAAGAAACAAGAAGTTGAAAATGAATTTTTCTTAAGGTGTTCTTGATTTTCGAAATTTTCTTGCTCAAGTAGGCTCAAACACAAAGTTTCAAGGCTGAATAGTGGCAAGTCTTTTTCTGCAAATAAAATTTTTTTCGAAACTTTTAGTATTTGCACTTTTGCCCCAATTTTTTTTAAATTGCGTTTTGGTCCTTTGGATTTTTCAGATTTGGACTCTTTTTCCTTTTCTATAATTTCTGAACTATTTTTTTTATATAACAGCCACTGACTTTTCGAAATTACAAAAACAGCCCAAACAACTATTTCACAAATATAAGATCAAAGAGCCTTCTAAAATTGCTTTTGTAAGAAGCAAATTGAATTTCAAAAATCAAATATAGAATTCACTATTTTGATGCTTAGATCTTTCATTCAAGTGGTTGATCAACAAGTTAACCAACACTTTTGAAATTCATCAAGATCTATCATGCAATTATCCCAAGGATCTTAAGAAATATGAAGAACACTTATGAACATCAAGAAAATTCAAATTCAAAAGAATTAACAAGACTAACACAAATCTATGTAGATCTCGAAAATTCCAACACAAATAACAACAAACTACACAAGTAGAACACAAAATCAAGATCAAAAGGATCTAGATCTAGAATTTTCAAATTTTGAAAATGGCGCCAAAATTTGAAAAGAAGCGCCAAAATTTTTTTTGAATTTTTTTTTTTAGCTTCTAACTCTCCTAGAGGCTAGCTCTTGATACCAAATGTTATGATCCAAGATAGATCTATTGAATGTAGGATCGTTCTAGGAGAATTGATCCGAAATTGAAATGAAAAATTCAAACTAAAAATTGGAGGGAAATCCAAACTTGTTCATTTTTGATGATCTTGAGGAAATCCAAGTTTTTATTTCAATATGTTATTTGGCTATTGTATGATGGTGGGGTCGAATTTTATGATAAGAAAGGAGGTTAACTTTTCGCTTGCATGCCTTAGTAACTCCTTGGGAGGTTATGGAATGTTTGGCCACTTATTGTAGAGTCATTATATGGTGGTTATGGAGTTAATAGCCACACATTAGTGAGTCTTTATTTGGTGGTTATGGTTCTTTTCTTTTAATTAGTTTTTAGTAGGAATTATTATATGTTATGAGTGGGGTCAAGTCACTTTATGGTGACCTTTTGATGGCATCTTCATGTCTTCCACTACTATATGTATGCACCTACAAACTTGGAATAAGATAACTTGGATGTTGAATTTGGATTAATTCCATTTGTGAGAATTGTTTCTCCTAGGTTCTTGGTTGAACCAAACATAGTTCTTATCAACAATCCAAGGTTCTTGTGGCGAACATCACTTGGCTTATCAAACCTTCTTGGTTTGTGGCGCCTACACCATCTCTTTCTTCACCATTTTCTTATTTTCTTCATTTTTATGTTGTTACAATCTTGTTCCTTAAGAAATGCACGAAATTATCATACTTTGAATTCAACCATAAGATCGTTAAAAGGCAACCACACCATTTGGTTGTCATCCCCCTATCACTAACAATACTCCTTGGGAGACCATGAAGTCTCACCACTTCCCTAAAAAATAAGTCCGCCACATGACAAGCATCATCAACTTTTTTACATGGAATAAAATGTGCCATTTTAGAGAACCTATCCACCACAGCAAAAATGGAATCTTTACCATTCCTTGACCTAGGCAATCCCACAACAAAATCCATAGATAAGTCTATCCAAGGAGAGTCAAGAATAGGTAAAGGAGTATAAAGTCCCTGGGGCATCACTTTAGATTTTGACTTTTTACATACAATGCATTTTTCACAATATTTTTGCACATCATGCTTCATGTGAGACCAATGAAAATGTTCATGCAACATGTCTAAAGTCTTTTGGACCCCAAAGTGCCCCATTAATCCCCCTTCATGCGCCTCTTTTAAGAACAATTCCCTTATAGAGCTTTTAGTCACACATAAACGTTTTTCTTTGAACAAAAATACTTGGTGCCTAAAATATCCATTTTGGGACGAATGCACACAATTAGCATAGATATGAGAAAATTCCTTATCATGCTCATACAATTCTTTAATGCATTCAAGACCAACAACTTTGTCTCAAGGGTAGAAAGTAAAGAATACCTTCTTGAAAGTGCATCCGCAACAACATTGGCCTTACCCTTTTTGTGTTTCACCACATATGGAAATTGTTCAAGAAATTCAACCCACTTTGCATGTCTTTTATTTAACTTTCCTTGCCCTTTCAAATATTTCAAAGACTCATGGTCACTATGAATGACAAATTCTTTGGGCAAAAGATAGTGTTGCCATGTTTGCAACGCTCTTACTAAGGCATACAATTCCTTATCATAGGTGGGATAATTAAGGGAAGCCCCACTTAATTTCTCACTAAAATAAGCAATTGGATGCCCCTCTTGCAACAAAACAGCCCCAACACCAACATTTCAAGCATCACATTCAATCTCAAAAGATTTAGCAAAATTAGGCAAAACAAGTATTGGTGCATGGGTGAGCTTTTTCGTAAGTTCTTTGAAAGCATGCTCTTGCTTCTCCCCCCATTTAAACCCAACATTTTTTTTTGACAATTTCATTAAGAGGTGCAGCCAAGGTGCTAAAGTCCTTAACAAACCTCCTATAAAAACTAGCCAAGCCATGAAAACTCCTCACATCACTCACATTTTTGGGGGTTGGCCAATCTTGAATGGCCTTAATTTTCTCTTTGTCAACATGGATCCCTTTAGCATTTATCACAAATCCAAGAAAAATCACATGGTCCACACAAAAAGTACACTTTTCCAAATTAGCATATACAAGCAAAACAGCCCTTAAATGTTCATGATGTTCATCTAATTTTTAGCTATATATCAAGATGTCATCAAAATACACCACAACAAACTTGCCCAAAAATTCCCTCAAAACATGGTTCATAAGCCTCATAAAAGTGCTAGGTGCATTTGTTAAACCAAAAGGCATTACCAACCATTCATACAAACCATATTTAGATTTAAAGGCAGTTTTCCGTTCATCCCCCTCCCTTATTCTAATTTGATGGTACCCACTTTTCAAATCAATTTTAGAAAAAACACAAGCACCATGCAATTCATCAAGCAAATCATCAAGTCTAGGGATAGGATGTCTATACTTAATTGTAATGTTGCTCACGGCCCTACAATCCGTGCACATCCTCCAAGTCCCATCTTTCTTTGGCACTAAAATTACCGGGACAGCACATGGACTCAAACTTTCTTGCACCCAACCTTTTTGTATCAACTCCTCCACTTGTGTTTGGATCTATTTAGTCTCTTGTGGATTGCTCCTATAGGCTGGCCTATTGGGCAATGATGCACCCGGAATGAGGTCAATGTGATGCTCAATTCCTCTAAGAGGGGGAAGGCCATGTGGCACTTCCTTAGGAAAAACATCATCAAATTCCTGCAAAAGATTTTTGACACCACTAGACAAAGAATTATCATTAGGAATGTTAGTATTTAAACAAAATTCCTTATAATAAAGTATGTATAGGGGCTGCCTTGAAATTAAGGCATTCTTCACCTCACTCTTTGTTGCAAGAAAGCTCTCTTTACTCTCTTTTTCCACTCTATTTTTCACTTCCTTTTTCTCATGATTTTTTTTTTTTTGATTTTTCTTCACTCTTTTTCTCAATTTATTTTTCACCGTCTTTTTCTTTTCTCTCTTGCTCTCTCTTTTCTCTCATTTTTATTTGATCCTCACTAACTTGCTTTGTAGATAAAGGAGAAAGTATGACCTTTCGGTCTTGATACATGAGAGTATACGTATTTGAGAACCCATCATGGATGGCCTTCTTATCATATTGCCAAGGTCTTCCCAACAACAAGTGGCTTGCCTCCTGATATGATCCAAAATGGAAAATATAAAAATTCGGATCTATCCTTGAGTGACAATCAAAATTCAAAGAAGAAGAATACAAAAAAAAAATGGCCAAGATAAGGAATGGAAGGTAGGCGCCACAATTCCAAGGGGAATTGATAAGCCAAGGTGAGGATCGCCACAAAAGTCTTGAACTCTTGATAAGATCAAAGGGGGTTGGCTCAATGAAGAACCTATGAGAGACTATGCACTCTCCAAATGGACTTAGCCAAATTGACAACAACCAAAAGTGCTTTTCATTCATAAACATTGACTTACATATAGAGCAGGGTGATTGCATGAAGATGCAAACAAAATGTCACCATAAAGTGAACTAACTCCCTCATAAAAATAGAAAATAACCCACTAAAGCTAGTAAAAGAAAAATGAAACCAAAACCACCAAATAAAGAAATCACTAATGAGTGGCTATTAACTTCATAACCACCACATAATGACTCTCCAATAAGTGGCCAAGATTCCATAACCTACCAAGGAGTTAACAAGGCATGCAAGCCAAAAGTTAACCTCCTTTCTTGTCATAAAATTCGACCCCCACATCATATTGAAATAAAAACTAAATACAAGCCGAAAACAAAAGGGTCAAATCCGTCCGGAATTTCGTTCTTAACTTCCAGCCCGTTTTTCAACATGATAGAAGCCGAATCTGGTCAAGAGGATTGAAATACTATTCGTAGATAATTTCCTTAGCTTTCTAAAGCACTAAAGAATGTATCAATCGGAGATCCGTAGCGCGAGATATATCCAAAACAAGTCGACGTGTTCATCTTTAATGAAAATAAAGTTTCATCAAAAATCAATTTGGCCTTAAATTGGACATCATTCTTGGTTTGCATCATTCCCTCCCTCTTGAAGAGAATTCGACCTCTAATTTACTGCCTTAAGGAATCATCTTCATCCTCGTGGGTCAAATGGAAATTGATAGAAATCATCAAATGTAGCTAGTAGGTGGAATACATTTCCGTCTTGTACAATCAACATCCCAGCACATTCCTCAAAGTTGTTATGATGAACCAAATGAACACCGTACTTTTGGGAAACCATGCGAGTTCCCAAACCATGGGGTACTTCCTTTGGGATTAAATCTTTAATTTCATTGGTTGTCTTGCAAGCTTCCTTTAGAATCGTATCTTCAATTTCATTGATATACTTGAAAGCATCCTTTGGAATAACATCTTCAATTTCATTGAATGTCTTGCAAGCCTCCTTTGGAATCACATCTTCAATTTCATTGAATGTCCTGCAAACTTCCTTTGGAGGAACAAACTCAATTTCCTTCAAAAGAGAATCAACACAACTAGGCAAAGAATTAGGAATAGCATCAAAACAAGCATTCAAGTTATCTTTTTTCACCTCATTTTCTTTTTTTGCTCTCATTCTTTCTTTCTCTTCAACACGACTTGCTTGTCGTTGATGCCTCCATGGACGCCCAAGTAGCAAGTGCCTTGTTTTGGTAGGCACCACATCACATAGTACCTCATCTTCATTACCCTCGAATTTAAACGACACTAGTACTTGTTTGGTCACCATCACAGCACCCATATCTTTAAATTCCGGATCCTCGAGACTTTCAAGCCTATAAGGGTCAGGATGCTCTAAAACAGGAAGTCCCAACTTCTCCACCATGATTGTACTGGCCATATTGATCCAATATTTTCTATCAATGTCCAACCTATATATCTTATCCTTCACACAGCATAAAGTATAGACAGTACTCTTACTTTTCATGACTTCCATGACATACAACCACAAAATAAAAAAAAAATTGAAACTTTAAATTTTTTTTTCCTGATTTGAACAAAAATACAAAGACAAAATTGAAAAGGATAATAGATAACACCTGACAAAGAACCTAAGCTCTGATTACCAAATGATATGATCCAAAATGGAAAATATAAAAATTCGGATCTATCCTTGAGTGACAATCAAAATTCAAAGAAGAAGAATACAAAAAAAATGGCCAAGATAACAAATGGAAGGTAGGCGCCACAATTCCAAGGGGAATTGATAAGCCAAGGTGAGGATCGCCACAAAAGTCTTGGACTCTTGATAAGATCAAAGGGGGTTGGCTCAATGAAGAACATATGAGAGACTATGCACTCTCCAAATGGACTTAGCCAAATTGACAACAACCAAAAGTGCTTTTCATTCATAAACGTTGACTTACATATAGAGTAGGGTGATTGCATGAAGATGCAAACAAAATGTCACCATAAAGTGAACTAACTCCCTCATAAAAATAGAAAATAACCCACTAAAGCTAGTAAAAGAAAAATGAAACCAAAACCACCAAATAAAGAAATCACTAATGAGTGGCTATTAACTTCATAACCACCACATAATGACTCTCCAATAAGTGGCCAAGATTCCATAACCTACCAAGGAGTTAACAAGGCATGCAAGCCAAAAGTTAACCTCCTTTCTTGTCATAAAATTCGACCCCCACATCATATTGAAATAAAAACTAAATTAAAGCCGAAAACAAAAGGGTCAAATCCGTCCAGAATTTCGTTCTTAACTTCCAGCCCGTTTTTCACCATGATAGAAGCCAAATCTGGTCAAGAGGATTGAAATACTATTCGTAGATAATTTCCTTAGCTTTCTAACACACTAAAGAATGTATCAATCAGAGATCCGTAGCGCGAGATATAGCCAAAACAAGTAGACGTGTTCATCTTTAATGAAAATAAAGTTTCATCAAAAATCAATTTGGCCTTAAATTGGACATCATTCTTGGTTTGCATCACCTCCATTGGCACCACATTACAAAGAACACTATCCTCATACTTCCCAATTGAGAATGAAACCTCCACTTGTTTGTTCACCACCATTTCTCCTACCTCACTTAACCATTGAAGCCTATATGGTCTTGGATGTGCTTTAGTTACAAGATTTAGTTTTGACACTAATCTAGTACTTACAACATTGGCACAACTTCCTCCATCAATAATTAAAGAGCATATCTTTCCTTGAATTAGGCATCTAGAATGAAAGATATTCTCCCTTTGGCTTGCTTCATGTTCTTTCATTTGACTCCCCAATAGCCTCCTTACCATAAGTAAATCACCATCCGGCATGAACACATCTTCTTCACTTTCCTCCCCACTTGAAGCCTCGGGTTGTGATACTACTTCACCATTCATGGTCACCATAGTTCTCTTTGTTGGACATTGGGCGGCTATGTGCCCATGGCCAAGGCATTTGAAACACTTTACTTCACGGCTCCTAGTGGTTGTCTCCATTGGTTTCTTGCCTTGAGAGGTGCTCACGGCTTCTTTGGTTTGTGCACCCTCATTCTTTTGCTTGTCCTTCCAATTTGATGATGGAAACTTTGAAGAAGAAGAAGAAGAAGAAGAATATTTGAACTTCCTCCTCTTAATTTGTTGTTCCACCTTGATTGCTTGTTGCACCAAATCTTCAAGCTCCACATAATTTTGTAATTCTACTATGTCTTGAATATCTTGATTCAAGCCATGTAAGAATCTTGCCATGGTAGCCTCCCTATCTTCTTGAAAATTTGACCTAAGTAAGGCCAACTCCATCTCCTTGAAATATTCATCTACACTCTTGGTCCCTTGGGTAAGTCTTTGCAATTTGTTGTGAATGTCCCTTTGGTAATGATTTGGGACAAACCTCTTCCTCATGACATACTTCATCTCCTCCCAAGTGTCTATAGGCTCCCCTCCAAGTCTCCTCCTCTCTTTTTGTAATTGGTCCCACCACACAAGGGCATACTCTTTGAACTCAAGGGCGGCTACTTTCACCTTCTTGCCTTCATTGTAAGAATTACAATCGAAGACTTGTTCTATCTTTAGCTCCCACTCCAAGTAAGCCTCCGGATCGTTCTTCCCAAGAAAGGGAGGAACTTTGATTTTGACCCCCTCAAGCCTTTCATCACGCCTCCTTCCTCTATGTCCTCCTGCCTTCCTCTTTCACTTTCATTGCCACTAGACTCATCATTTTGAAGGTTGGCAAGTTGTTGATCATAGTTGGTTTGCATTGACTCCATTTGCCTTTGAAGGGCTTGCATTTGATTAGTCATTTGTACAAAAAGGACCGCGAACCTTGGTGAAAGTGGTGGACTATCTTCATTGTTTGCCATGATTTATGTTTCCTCACTACACTCCCTCACTTGTCACACAAATGAATTTCACTCTTTTGGCTTTTTCCACACAAGAAGTAAATTTGCACTCTTGCCTTTTTCCCCTCAAATGTTCTCCTTTAGTTCTTAGAGGAATCAAACACAAAACACAAAAATACCAAAATTCAAGTAACAAAAATCACAAAACTTTTCAAAACAAGGAAAAACGAAGAACATAGGCTAGAAAAGAAAAGGTTTACAAATAAGAAACAAAGGAAGAAGGGAAAAATTTTCAAGACACAAATTGCTCAAGTGAAACTTTCTCTTCTTTTTTTTTTTTACACGAATTTTTTTTTTTTATAACTTGTTGAAGAGAATTACTCTTGAAAACTTTGTTTTTGGAGCAATAACAACAACCACGAAATTTCCCTTCAAGAAAAAAATCAAAGTAACTTTTTGTTTTGGTTTTGAGAAGAAAAGAAGAAAAGGTAGAAGATGAAGAACGAGATAGATTCAAGAGCACACAAAAACAAATTCAACCAAAGCCTAAGCTTTGATACCACTTGATGACAACCAAATGGTGTGGTTGCCTTTTGAAGATCTTATGGCTGAATGCAAAACAAGTTAATTTCGTGTTCTTCTTTGGAAGCAATATGAATCAACATAAAAGATGAAGAAAATAAGAAAATGGATAGAAAGAGATGATGAGGCGCCACAAACCAAGAAGGTTTGATAAGCCAAGTGATGTTTGCCACAAGAATCTTGGATTCTTGATAAGAACTAAGTTTGGTTCAACCAAGAACCTAGGAGAAACAATTCTCACTCAAATGGAATTTGATCCAAAATAACTTCAAAGTTGTATTTCTCAAGGATGATATGATCATGGAAAGCTACCAAGAAGATTTCTCCACTAGTTTTAGGACTTTGTAATAGAATAGGAAAATATGTAATAAAAGTAGAACTTTGACTTTTTGTAGTTTGACTTTTATTAGGATTTTGACTTTTTGTACTTTGACTTTTTGAACCTTGACTTGTAATTGGGCCACGATGAAGTCATCAAGGCCCACACTCCATGAGATAGGCGGTAGCTTCCCTTCATCTTTTTGGGAAACATATAAATACCCAAATGTAAGCCATTTGAATCATAATTGAAAGTTTAGAATTTTTCTCACATTGAGAATTTAGAGAGTTGAGAGAGAGTCTCCTCTTGAAGGTTCCAGAGTAGAACCTTGTGATTCTCATCAAGAGCTCCTTACTCTCGTGGCGGATTTTCCTTGAGCTTATCACTCCATCTAATCCATGGAGTTGTGGCGCTTTCTTCCATTTCCCTTCCCCTTCATCTTTTCCCTTTCTTTTTGAATTTCATGTTGCCTCACGCCTAAAGCCTTAGGCTTATCTTAGGATTTACGCATTTTAGCTTTATGTTGCTTAGGAATTGTGGATCCATGATTCTTGTGATTTGATGATCAAGCTTTGGCTTGAGGTGGAGCTAGTTCTCTCAATTTTCCTCAAGATCATCAAAAATGAACAAGTTTGGATTTCCCTCCAATTTTTAGTTTGAATTTTCATTTCAATTTCGGATCAATTCTCCTAGAACGATCCTACATTCAATAGATCCATCTTGGATCATAACATTTGGTATCAGAGCTAGCCTCTAGGAGAGTTAGAAGCTTGAAAAAAAAGAAAAAAATTCAAAAATATTTTGGCGCTTCTTTTTCAAATTTTGGCGCCAATTTCAAAATTTGAAAATTCTAGATCTAGATCCTTTTGATCTTGATTTTGTGTTCTAGTTGTGTTGTTTGTTGTTCTTATGGTTTGAATTTTCGAATTCTACATATATTTGTGTTAGATTTGATCTATTCTTTTGAATTTGAATTTTCTTGATGTTCATATGTGTTCTTCATAGTTCTTGAGATCCTTGGGATAATTGCTTGATAGATCTTGATGAATTTCAAAAGTGTTGGTTAACTTGTTGATCAACCACTTGAATGAAAGATCTAAGCATCAAAATAGTGAATTCTAAATTTGTTTGTTGAAATTCAATTTGCTTCTTGCAAAAGCACTTTAGAAGGCTCTTTGATCTTACATTTGTATTAATTGTTTAGTTTGGGCTGTTTGTGTAATTTCGAAAAGTCAGTGGCTGTTATAAAAAAAAAATAGTTCAGAAATTATAGAAAAGGAAAAAGAGTCCAAATCTGAAAAATCCAAAGGACCAAAACGCAAATTTAAAAAAATTGGGGCAAAAGTGCAAATACTAAAAGTTTCGAAAAAAATTTTATTTGCAGAAAAAGACTTGCCACTGTTCAGCCTAGAAACTTTGTGTGTGAGCCTACTTGAGCAGGAAAATTTCGAAAATCAAGAACACATTAAGAAAAGTTCATTTTCAACTTCTTCTTTCTTCTTAATTCTTCTTGTTCTACTTGTCTTCTTGCATTTCTATTTGAGTGTGCTAATTCTTGTTGAGCTTTTTAGTTTGTCTTTTATAAACTTCTTAGTTTTGTCTTGTAGTTTTCTTTCTTTGAAATTCTTGTGAGTGATTACTCTTGGTTTGATTTGTTTACAAGTGTATTTGGCTTTATATCTTGGAATTGCTTGTTTCTACTTCAAGAGCCTTTGAGTGAGACTTTAGAGTGGAAAAAGGCAAGAGTGTGCATTTGCTAAAAAGCCTATTTGTGTGATACACGAGTGAACATTCTAAGAGTGAAACACTTAGTTGAGTGGTGAGGTCCATTTTATTTCTTTATTTCATTGTTGAAAATTGTAAACATGTCACAAACTAGAGGTGATGGTGAAGGTAGTACACCACCTTCCCCTAGAACCTTGGCCTATGATATGAAACTTCAAAGAATGACACGGCATTTGGAAAGGCTTCTAGAAAGGCAAAATGATGTGGTTAATGAAAGACTTGAAGGCCTTGAAAGAGCTTCAAGAGGCACAAGAACTAGAAGTCCAAGACAAGAAAGTTCCTCTCATGCAAATTCATCACATGAAGACAATGAATATGAAGAGGATGGCCGAAGGAGAAGGAGGCATAGGAGGAGGCATGGAGACTATGGTGAGGATAGAGTGAGGAGACAAAATGATAGACTTGAAGGTGTAAAAATAAAAGTGCCAACATTTCAAGGTAAAAATGATCCCGAATTGTACTTAGAGTGGGAAACCAAAATAGAGCAAATTTATGCATGCCAACGTTATAGTGAAGAGAAGAAGGTTAAGGTGGCATCCATAGAATTTGTAGACTATGCATTAATATGGTGGGATCAACTAATCAAGGAGAAAAGGAGGAATGGAGATGATCCAATTTCTACTTGGAGAGAAATGAAGGCCATTATGAGGAAGAGATTTGTTTCTTCACACTATCATAGGGAGCTCCATAACAAGCTTCAAAGGCTTAATCAAGGCAACAAAAGCGTGGATGAATATTTTAAGAAAATGGAGGTTGCATTGATTAGGGCAAACATTAATGAAGAAAGAGAAGCAACTATGGCAAGGTTCCTAAATGGTTTGAATCAAGAGATCTTGGACATAGTTGAATTGCATCATTATGTTGAATTGGAAGATTTGGTGCATCAAGCAATCCAAGTTGAACAACAATTGAAGAGAAGGAGATCCTACAAGAAGCCATTCTCTAACTATTCCTCAACAAGTTGGAAAGATTCTAAGAAGGAGGGAGACTCCTCCAATGCAATTGGAGCCGTGACCAACATGGGTAAAAATGGGATAAGGCCCAATTCTTCTAACTATAAATCTCCTTCGTCTCCTACTCATTCTAATGCACCTAGATCTAGGGATATAAAGTGCTTTAAGTGCCTTGGAAGAGGACACATTGCATCCCAATGCCCCAACAAGAGAACCATGATCTCTAGGGGTAAAGAACTTGAAAATAGTGCATCATCATCATCTTACACTAGTGCATCTTCTACAAGTGAGAGTGAAAAAGATTGTGAGATAAAACCTATTGAGGGCGATTTACTCATGGTAAGAAGATTACTAGGAATGCATATTAATGAAAATGATGATAGCCAAAGAGAGAGCATTTTTCAAACAAGATGCATGATAGAAGGTAAAATTTGTGCATTGATCATTGATGGTGGTAGTTGCACCAATGTAGCTAGCACCATCTTGGTGACCAAACTTGGTCTTAAAACAATTCCTCATCCGCACCCATATAAACTACAATGGCTAAATAATGATGGTGAATTAGTTGTGGATCAACAAGTCTTGTTAAATTTTTCCATTGGTCATTATAATGATGAGGTTCTTTGTGATGTGGCTCCTATGGAGGTGATTCATGTTATACTTGGAAGGCCATGGCAATTTGATCATAAAGTAATTCATGAAGGCCAAACTAACACGTTCTCTTTTGTACATAAAAACCGCACCATTAAACTTGTACCACTTTCTACAGAAGAAGTATGTGAGGATAGAAAGAAAATGAAAATCAAAAGAGAGCAAGAGAGAAAAGCCTCCAAGGAAAAAGAAATAAAGAATGAGGTTGAGGTAAAAGAAGAGAGAAAGAAAGAGAGTTTACTCATAGTGAAAGAAAAGGTTGAGGAAGAGCTATTAGTCGACCAAACCCAAAAACTTACAAATAATTGTTTGTCTACTAATACTTCTCCCTTGCATATTTGTGTAGACCCTCTTTTGCACATTAAGAATATGGAACGAAGGCCAAAGCCTCAAGGTCTCATCCAAAGGGAAAAATTAAAACTCATCTTAAGTATCATTCCAAAGGTTCCCAACTCTCATGACACGAAACCAAAAGGAAAACCCAAAAACTTCAATGGCTTTCACAATCATTTGAAGGATTTATGGCAAAACATTCAAGGGGCTTTTGAAGAGGTCATAACCCATTTTGCATGGGCAACTTGGGCCATTTTCATACAAGTGGTCTTTGACCCCGATGGAAAAGTTGAAACAAAGGGAGTATCAAATTCCAATAATACTTGTTTGTTTTCAACTTCCATTAAAATAAAACTCATTTCTTGTATTGTGATGTAGGACTCAAAGTCTTCAAATTCGTGGACGAATTTCTTCAAGAAGGAGGGGATGATATGATCATGGAAAGCTACCAAGAAGATTTCTCCACTAGTTTTAGGACTTTGTAATAGAATAGGAAAATATGTAATAAAAGTAGAACTTTGACTTTTTTTAGTTTGACTTTTATTAGGATTTTGACTTTTTGTACTTTGACTTTTTGGACCTTGACTTGTAATTGGGCCACGATGAAGTCATCAAGGCCCACACTCCATGAGATAGGCGCTAGCTTCCCTTCATCTTTTTGGGAAACATATAAATACCCAAATGTAAGCCATTTGAATCATAATTGAAAGTTTAGAATTTTTCTCACATTGAGAATTTAGAGAGAGTTGAGAGAGAGAGTCTCCTCTTGAAGGTTCTAGAGTAGAACCTTGTGATTCTCATCAAGAGCTCCTTACTCTTGTGGCGGATCTTCCTTGAGCTTATCACTCCATCTAATCCATGGAGTTGTGGCGCTTTCTTCCATTTCCCTTCCCCTTCATCTTTTCCCTTTCTTTTTGAATTTCATGTTGCCTCACGCCTAAAGCCTTAGGCTTATCTTAGGATTTACGCATTTTAGCTGTATGTTGCTTAGGAATTGTGGATCCATGATTCTTGTGATTTGATGATCAAGCTTGGGCTTGAGGTGGAGCTAGTTCTCTCAATTTTCCTCAAGATCATCAAAAATGAACAAGTTTGGATTTCCCTCCAATTTTTAGTTTGAATTTTCATTTCAATTTCGGATCAATTCTCCTAGAACGATCCTACATTCAATAGATCCATCTTGGATCATAACAGGTTTTAGGTGCATACATATAATAGTCATCCAACTCTTGGCATCCAAAGACAAGGCATAACCCCCACTTTGAATGGCCTAATTCCTAACTTGATGACCACTAAAACAAAATCAATTCAGCCCCCAAACCCATTCATACATGCCTACCTTCCTTCTTCATGGGTGGTTACACTTTGTTTGTCAAATTAAAAGTGTAACACTCAAACAATTGAAGGCAGCCCATCAAGCACTCATAACTCACCATCAAGCAATTGAATTCAGCCCCAAGACACTCAATGTCACGCCTACCACTTGTTCTTCATGGGTGGGTTACACTTTGTTTTTCAAATTAAAAGTGTAACACTCAAACAATTGAAGGCAGCCACCAAGATACTCATAACTCACCATGAAGCAATTGAAGTCAGCCCCAAGCACTCAATGTCACGCCTACTCTCCCTTCATGATGGGTGGTTACACTTTGCTTTGCAAATTAAAAGTGTAACACCCATAACTTACAATTTATTGAATTGAACTTATAGCATGCAAGCTAAAGATTCACTCCCCAAGACTCCCTACTCAACGTGTAGCTTCATGGAAAATATGGGCTAGACCTTCATGCAACTCTTAGTGTATCCCACTAATAGAAAATGCTCAATTGGATCCACTCACATAACCCATTACACTTTATTGAATTGAAAAACAAAACAACAACTATGAAAGCAAGGTCACGCCCCCCTTGTCATCATTATGTGCCTCTACTTGACTAAGATAGGTCACCTTCTTGGCCTCCATTCCTTCTAGGCCTGAAGTTGGGCTTGCTTCCATAAAGGTGGTCACCATTTGTTTTAGGACTTCTTGGGCTTTCTTGGTTCTTGATCTGGTCATAGGCCCACCAAGTCCTTGAAGTGCTTCTTGGTCCATACTCCTTATTGGGCTCATATCATTCACTCACAAGAATTTCAAAGAAAGAAAACTACAAGACAAATCTAAGAAGTTTAAAAGACAAACTAAAAATGCTCAACAAGAAATAGCACACTCAAATAGAATTGAAAGAAGACACGTAGAAGAAGAAAGAATAAGAAGAAAAGAAGAAGTTGAAAATGAACTTTTCTTAATGTCCTAAATTTTCGATTATTTTCTTGCTCAAGTAGGCTCATACACTAAGTTTCAAGGCTGAATAGTGGCAAGTCTTTTTCTGCAAATAATTTTTTTTAAAACTTTTGATATTTGCACTTTTGCCCTAATTTTTTTTTAAATTTGCATTTTGGTCCTTTGGATTTTTCAGATTTGGACTCTTTTTCCTTTTCTATAATTTCTGAACTATTTGTTCTTTTATAACAGCCACTGACTTTTTTGAATTTACAAAAACAGCCCAAACACAACTATTTCACAAATATAAGATCAAAGAGCCTTCTAAAAGTGCTTTTGTAATAAGCAAGTTGAATTTCAACAATCAAATTTAGAATTCACTATTTTGATGCTTAGATCTTTCGTTCAAGTGGTTGATCAACAAGTTAAGCAACACTTTTGAAATTCATCAAGATCTATGAAGCTATTTTCCCAAGGATCTCAAGAAATATGAAGAACACTTATGAACATCACGAAAAATTCAAATTCAAGAGAATTAACAAAACTATCACAAATCTACATAGATCACGAAAATTCCAACACAAATAACAACAAACTACACAAGTAGAACACAAGATCAAGATCAAAAGGATCTAGATCTAGAATTTTCAAATTTTGAAAATGGCGCCAAAATTTGAAAAGAAGTGACAAAATTTTTTGAATTTTTTTTTAAGCTTCTAACTCTCCTAGAGGCTAGCTCTGATACCAAATGTTATGATCCAAAGTGGATCTATTGAATGTAGGATCATTCTAATGGAAAATTCAAACTAAAATTGCATGAACCTAGACAAAGCCTAGGGCTATGTGTGTGAGGCAAATTCAAAGTAAAATAGCATGAACCTAGACAAAGCCTATGGCTATGTGCGTGAGGCAAAATTCAAAAATAACAAAAAGAAAGGGAAAAGATGAAGGGGAAGGGAAATGGAAGAAAGCGCCACAACTCCATGGATTAGATGGAGTGATAAGCTCAAGGAAGATCCGCCACAAGAGTAAGAAGCTCTTGATGAGAATCACAAGGTTCTACTCTAGAACCTTCAAGGGGAGACTTTCTCTCTCAACTCTCTCTAAATTCTCAAGTATGAGAAAAATTCTAAACATCACATTATGATTCAAAATGCTTACATTTGTGTATTTATATGGTTCACCCAAAATGAGAGGAAAACTAGCGCATGGATCCTAAGCCCACATGGCTATGCACACCTATCATGAAGTGTGGGCCCTGATGACTTCATCCTAGCCCAATTACAAGCCAAGGTCCAAAAAGTCAATGTACAAAAAGTCAAAGTCCTAAAAATAGTCAAACTACAAAAAGTCAAAGTCCTACTTTTATTACATATTTTCCTATTCTATTACAAAGTCCTAAAACTAGTGGAGAAATCTTCTTGGTAGCTTTCCATGATCATATCACAAGTAGAGGCCCATAATGATGACAAGGGGGTGTCACTTTGCTTTCATAGTTGTTGTTTTGTTTTTCAATTTAATAAAGTGTAATGGGTTATGTGAGTGGATCCAATTGGGCTTTCTCTATTAGTGGGCTACACTAAGAGTTGCATGAAGGTCTAGCCCATATTTTCCATGAAGCTACACGTGAATTAGACAGTCTTGGGGAGGGAATCTTTAGCTTGCATGCTATAAGAAACTCCTCATTAAGTTGAGTCAATAAATTGTAAGTTATGGGTGTTACACTTTTAATTTGCAAAGCAAAGTTTAACCACCCATCATGAAGGGAGACTAGGCGTGACATTGAGTGGCTTGGGGCTGAATTCAATTGCTTGATGGTGAGTTATGAGTGCTTGATGGGCTGCCTTCAACTGTTTGAGTGTTACACTTTTAATTTGACAAACAAAGTGTAACCACCCATGAAGAAGGAAGGGTAGGCGTGTATGAATGGGTTTGGGGGCTGAATTGATTTTGTTTTAGTGGTCATCAAGTTAGGAATTAGGCCATTCAAAGTGGGGGTTATGCCTTGCCTTTGGATGCCAAGAGTTGGATGACTATTATATGTATGCACCTAAAACCTTGAAAAATACAACTTTGAAGTTATTTTGGATCAAATTCCATTTGAGTGAGAATTGTTTCTCCTAGATTCTTGGTTGAACCAAACTTAGTTCTTATCAAGAATCCAAGAATCTTGTGGCGAACATCACTTGGCTTATCAAACCTTCTTGGTTTGTGGCGCCTCATCATCTCTTTCTATCCATTTTCTTATTTTCTTCTCTTTGATGTTGATTCATTTTGTTTCTAACTAAGAACACGCAATTATCATGTCTTGAATTCAATCATAAGATCGTTAAAAGGCAACCACACCATTTGGTTGTCATCAAGTGGTATCAAAGCTTAGGCTTTGGTTGAATTTGTGTTTGTGTTCTTGAATCTATCTTTGTTCTTCATCTTCTACTCTTTCTTCGTTTCTTTCCAAAAACCAAAACAAATTTACTTTGATCTTTTCTTGAAGGGAAAATTCGTGGTTGTTGTGTATTGCTCCAAAAACAAAGTTTTCAAGAGTAATTCTCTTCAACAAGTTTAAAAAAAAAAAAAGAAGAGAAATTCGTGTAAAAAAAAAGAAGAAAACAAAGAAGAGAAAGTTTCATTTGAGCAATTTGGGTCTTGAAAATTTTTCCCTTCTTCCTTTGTTTCTTATTTCTAAACCTTTTCTTTTCTAGCTTTTGTTCTTCGTTTTTTCCTTGTTTTGATAAGTTTTGTGATATTTGTTACTTGAATTTTGGTATTTTTGTGTTTTGTTTTTGATTCCTCTAAGAACTAAAGGAGAACATTTGAGAGGAAAAAGGCAAGAGTGCAAATTTACTACTTGTGTGGAAAAATCCAAAAGAGAGAAAATTCATATGTGTGACAAGTGAGGGAGTGTAGTGAGGAAACACAAATCATGGCAAACAATGAAGATAGTCCACCACTTTCACCAAGGTCCGCAGTCATTTTTGTACGAATGACTACTCAAGTGCAAGCCCTTCAAAGGCAAATGGAGACAATGCAAGTCAACTATGATCAACAGCTTGCAAACCTTCAAAATCAAGATGAGTCTAGTGGCAATGAAAGTGAAAGAGGAAGGCCTAGAGGAGGACATAGGGGACGGAGGCGTGATGAAAGGCTTGAGGGGGTCAAAATCAAAGTTCCTCCCTTTCTTGGGAAGAACGATCCGGAGGCTTACTTGGAGTCGGAGCTAAAGATAGAACAAGTCTTCGATTGTAATTCTTACAATGAAGGCAAGAAGGTGAAAGTAGCCGCCCTTGAGTTCAAAGAGTATGCCCTTGTGTGGTGGGACCAATTACAAAAAGAGAGGAGGAGACTTGGAGGGGAGCCTATAGACACTTGGGAGGAGATGAAGTTTGTCATGAGGAAGAGGTTTGTCCCAAATCATTACCAAAGGGACATTCACAACAAATTGCAAAGACTTACCCAAGGGACCAAGAGTGTAGATGAATATTTCAAGGAGATGGAGTTGGCCTTACTTAGGTCAAATTTTCAAGAAGATAGGGAGGCTACCATGGCAAGATTCTTACATGGCTTGAATCAAGATATTCAAGACATAGTAGAATTACAAAATTATGTGGAGCTTGAGGATTTGGTGCAACAAGCAATTAAGGTGGAGCAACTAATTAAGAGGAGGAAGTTCAAATACTCTTCTTCTTCTTCTTCAAAATTTCCATCATCAAATTGGAAGGACAAGCTAAAGAAGGAGGGTGCACCAACCAAAGAAGCCGTGAGCACCTCTCAAGGCAAGAAACCAATGGAGACAACCACTAGGAGCCGTTAAGTAAAGTGTGTCAAATGCCTTGGCCATGGGCACATAGCCGCCCAATGTCCAACAATGGTGACCATGAATGGTGAAGTAGTATCACAATCCGAGGCTTCAAGTGGGGAGGAAAGTGAAGAAGATGTGTTCATGCCGGATGGTGATTTACTTATGGTAAGGAGGCTATTGGGGAGTTAAGTGAAAGAACATGGAGCAAGCCAAAGGGAGAATATCTTTCATTCTAGATGCCTAATTCAAGGAAAGGTATGCTCTTTAATTATTGATGGAGGAAGTTGTGCCAATGTTGTAAGTACTAGATTAGTGTCAAAACTAAATCTTGTAAGTAAGGCACATCCAAGACCATATAGGCTTCAATGGTTAAGTGAGGTAGGAGAAATGGTGGTGAACAAACAAGTGGAGGTCCCATTCTCAATTGGGAAGTATAAGGATAGTGTTCTTTGTGATGTGGTGCCTATGGAGGCAAGCCACTTGTTGTTGGGAAGGCCCTGGCAATATGACAAGAAGGCCATCCATGATGGGTTCTCAAATAAGTATACTCTCATGTATCAAGACCGAAAGGTCATACTTTCTCCTTTATCTCCAAAGCAAGTTAGTGAGGATCAAATAAAAATGAGAGAAAAAGAGAGAGCAAGAGCGAAAAGAAAAAGAGGGTGAAAAAGAAGTGGCTTAATTGCACTTTTGGTCCCTCAGGTATCACGATTGTGTAATTTTGGTCCCTCAGGTTTTAATTGCGCCAATTGGGTCCTCCAAGTATCACGATTGTGCAATTTTGGTCCCCCAAGTTTCAATTGCGCAACTTGGGTCCTCCACGTATCACGATTGTGTAATTTTGGTCCTCCAAGTATCATGATTGTGCAATTTTTAACGTCAATAGCTTACGAAGCACATGTGCGACTGATTTGACACTTAATGAGACTAGTTTGGCAGCTTACGTGTCATTCTTATGTGACACTTAATGATGTGCATTTGACTATTAAATTGTGTGAAATGTCAATGATGTCTTATAAGAATGTCTCACAAACTGTCAAATTTACTTCACTAAGTGTCAAATCAGTCCCACGTGTCCTATGTAGGCTACTGACGTTAAAAATTGCACAATCATGATACTTGGAGGACCAAAATTATACAATCATGATACTTGGAGGACCCAATTGGCGCAATTAAAACCTGGGGGACCAAAATTGCACAATCGTAATACTTGGGGGACCAAAAGTGCAATTAAGCCAAAAGAAATTGAGAAAAAGAGTGAAGAAAAATAAAAAAAAATCATGAGAAAAAGGAAGTGAAAAATAGAGTGGAAAAAGAGAGTAAAGAGAGCTTTCTTGCAACAAAAAGTGTGGTGAAGAGTGCCTTGATTTCAAGGCAGCCCCTATACATACTTTATTGTAAGGAATTTTGTTTAAATAATAACATTCCTAATGATAATTCTTTGTCTAGTGGTGTCAAAAATCTTTTGCAGGAATTTGGTGATGTTTTTCCTAAGGAAGTGCCACATGGCCTTCCCCCTCTTAGAGGAATTGAGCATCACATTGACCTCATTCCGGGTGCATCATTGCCCAATAGGCCAGCCTATAGGAGCAATCCACAAGAGACTAAAGAGATCCAAACACAAGTGGAGGAGTTGATACAAAAAGGATGGGTGCAAGAAAGTTTGACTCCATGTGCTGTCCCGTTAATTTTAGTGCCAAAGAAAGATGGGACTTGGAGGATGTGCACGGATTGTAGGGCCGTGAACAACATCACGATTAAGTATAGACATCCTATCCCTAGACTTGATGATTTGCTTGATGAATTGCATGGTGCTTGTGTTTTTTCTAAAATTGATTTGAAAAGTGGATACCATCAAATTAGAATAAGGGAGGGGGATGAATGGAAAACTGCCTTTAAATGTAAATATGGTTTGTATGAATGGTTGGTAATGCCTTTTGGTTTAACAAATGCACCTAGCACTTTTATGAGGCTTATGAACCATGTTTTGAGGGAATTTTTGGGCAAGTATGTTGTGGTGTATTTTGATGACATCTTGATATATAGCAAAAACTTAGATGAACATCATGAACATTTAAGGGTTGTTTTCCTTGTATTAAGAAAAGAAAAATTGTTTGCTAATTTGGAAAAGTGTACTTTTTGTGTGGACCATGTGATTTTTCTTGGATTTGTGATAAATGCTAAAGGGATCCATGTTGACATAGAGAAAATTAAGGCCATTCAAGATTGGCCAACCCCCAAAAATGTGAGTGATGTGAGGAGTTTTCATGGCTTGGCTAGTTTTTATAGGAGGTTTGTTAAGGACTTTAGCACCTTGGTTGCACCTCTTAATGAAATTGTCAAAAAAAATGTTGGGTTTAAATTGGGGGGAGGGGGGGAGAAACAAGAGCATGCTTTCAAAGAACTTAAGGAAAAGCTCACCCATGCACCAATACTTGTTTTGCCTATTTTTGCTAAATCTTTTGAGATTGAATGTGATGCTTCAAATGTTGGTATTGGGGCTGTTTTGATACAAGAGGGGCATCCAATTGCTTATTTTAGTGAGAAATTAAGTGGAGCTTCCTTTAATTATCCCACCTATGATAAGGAATTGTTTGCCTTAGTAAGAGCTTTGCAAACTTGGCAACACTATCTTTTGCCCAAAGAATTTGTCATTCATAGTGACCATGAGTCTTTGAAATATTTGAAAGGGCAAGGAAAGTTAAATAAAAGACATGCAAAGTGGGTTGAATTTCTTCAATAATTTCCATATGTGGTGAAACACAAAAAGGGTATGGCCAATGTTGTTGCGGATGCACTTTCAAGAAGGTATTCTTTACTTTCTACCATTGAGACAAAGTTGTTGGGTCTTGAATGCATTAAAGAATTGTATGAGCATGATAAGAAATTTTCTCATATCTATGCTAATTGTGTGCATTTGTCCCAAAATGGATATTTTAGGCACCAAGGATTTTTGCTCAAAGAAAAACGTTTATGTGTGCCTAAAAGCTCTAT
This sequence comes from Ammopiptanthus mongolicus, assembly GCA_039655645.1. NCBI lineage: Eukaryota > Viridiplantae > Streptophyta > Magnoliopsida > Fabales > Fabaceae > Ammopiptanthus > Ammopiptanthus mongolicus. The sequence goes on from CM077347.1 coordinate 54,057,119, forward strand.
AAGGGAATTGTTCTTAAAAGAGGCGCATGAAGGGGGATTAATGGGGCACTTTGGGGTCCAAAAGACTTTAGATATGTTGCATGAACATTTTCATTGGCTTCACATGAAGCATGATGTGCAAAAATATTGTGAAAAATGCATTGTATGTAAAAAGTCAAAATCTAAAGTGATGCCCCATGGACTTTATACTCCTTTACCTATTCCTGACTCTCCTTGGATAGACTTATCTATGGATTTTGTTGTGGGATTGCCTAGGTCAAGGAATGGTAAAGATTCCATTTTTGTTGTGGTGGATAGGTTCTCGAAAATGACACATTTTATTCCATGTAAAAAAGTTGAAGGCAGCCCATCAAGCACTCACAACTCACCATCAAGCAATTGAATTCAGCCCCAAGACACTCAATGTCATGCCTACCACTTGTTCTTCATGGGTGGGTTACACTTTGTTTGTCAAATTAAAAGTGTAACACTCAAACAATTGGAGGCAACCACCAAGACACTCATAACTCACCATGAAGCAATTGAAGTCAGCCCCAAGCACTCAATGTCACGCCTACTCTCCCTTCATGATGGGTGGTTACACTTTGCTTTGCAAATTAAAAGTGTAACACCCATAACTTATAATTTATTGACTCAACTTAATGAGGAGTTTCTTATAGCATGCAAGCTAAAGATTCCCTCCCCAAGACTCCCTACTCAACGTGTAGCTTCATGGAAAATATGGGCTAGACCTTCATGCAACTCTTAGTGGAGCCCACTAATAGAGAATGCTCAATTGGATCCACTCACATAGCCCATTACACTTTATTGAATTGAAAAAAAAACAAAACAACAACTATGAGAGCAAAGTCACGCCCCCCTTGTCATCATTATGGGCCTCTACTTGACTAAAATAAGTCACCATCTTGGCCTCCATTCCTTCTAGGCCTGAAGTTGGGCTTGCTTCCATAAAGGTGGTCACCATTTGTTTTAGGACTTCTTGGGCTTTCTTGGTTCTTGATCTGGTCATAGGCCCACCAAGAACTTGAAGTGCTTCTTGGTCCATACTCCTTATTGGGCTCATATCATCCCCTCCTTCTTTAGGTGAATTCGACCTCGAATTGAATTCTTCATCACCTACATCAAAAAAAGATAAATCAGCCACATTGAAAGTAGCACTTATTCCACCATGCTCACCAGGAAGATCCAACTTGTATGCATTATCATTGATCTTGGCCACCACTTGAAATGGCCCATCTCCTCTTGGTTACAATTTAGATTTCCTTTGGGAAGGAAACCTTTCCTTCCTCATGTGAACCCAAACCCAATCTCCGGGCTCAAATACCACCTTCTTCCTTCCTTTGTTGGCTTGTCTTGCATAGCTTTGGGTCCTCTTTTCAATTTGGACCTTCACTTGCTCATGTGACTTCCTCACATATTCATCCTTGGCCCTACCATCTTTATGCTTTAAATTGAAGAGTTAGGCAATGGCAATAAATCAAGAGGAGTTAAGGGATTAAAACCATAAACAACCTCAAAAGGAGAATATTGAGTGGCGCTATGAACAACCCTATTATAAGCAAATTCCACATGAGGCAAACACTCCTCCCAAGACTTAATGTTCTTTTTAATCACAGCCCTTAAAAGGGAAGAAAGTGTTCTATTCACAACTTCAGTTTGCCCATCCGTTTGAGGATGGCAAGTAGTGGAGAAAAGAAGCTTTTTACCTAGCTTTCCCCACAAAGTCCTCCAAAAGTGACTTAGGAACTTGGTGTCCCTATCACTAACAATACTCCTTGGGAGACCATGAAGTCTCACCACTTCCCTAAAAAATAAGTCCGCCACATGACAAGCATCATCAACTTTTTTTACATGGAATAAAATGTGCCATTTTAGAGAACCTATCCACCACAACAAAAATGGAATCTTTACCATTCCTTGACCTAGGCAATCCCACAACAAAATCCATAGATAAGTCTATCCAAGGAGAGTCAGGAATAGGTAAAGGAGTATAAAGTCCATGGGGCATCACTTTAGATTTTGACTTTTTACATACAATGCATTTTTCACAATATTTTTGCACATCATGCTTCATGTGAGGCCAATGAAAATGTTCATGCAACATGTCTAAAGTCTTTTGGACCCCAAAGTGCCCCATTAATCCCCCTTCATGCGCCTCTTTTAAGAACAATTCCCTTATAGAGCTTTTAGGCACACATAAACGCTTTTCTTTGAACAAAAATCCTTGGTGCCTAAAATATCCATTTTGGGACGAATGCACACAATTAGCATAGATATGAGAAAATTCCTTATCATGCTCATACAATTCCTTAATGCATTCAAGACCCAACAACTTTGTCTCAAGGGTAGAAAGTAAAGAATACCTTCTTGAAAGTGCATCCGCAACAACATTGGCCTTACCCTTTTTGTGTTTCACCACATATGGAAATTGATCAAGAAATTCAACCCACTTTGCATGTCTTTTATTTAACTTTCCTTGCCCTTTCAAATATTTCAAAGACTCATGGTCACTATGAATGACAAATTCTTTGGGCAAAAGATAGTGTTGCCAAGTTTGCAAAGCTCTTACTAAGGCATACAATTCCTTATCATAGGTGGGATAATTAAGGGAAGCTCCACTTAATTTCTCACTAAAATAAGCAATTGGATGCCCCTCTTGCATCAAAACAGCCCCAACACCAACATTTGAAGCATCACATTCAATCTCAAAAGATTTAGCAAAATTAGGCAAAACAAGTATTGGTGCATGGGTGAGCTTTTCCTGTAGTTCTTTGAAAACATGTTCTTGCTTCTCCCCCCATTTAAACCCAACATTTTTTTTACAATTTCATTAAGAGGTGCAGCCAAGGTGCTGAAGTCCTTAACAAACCTCTTATAAAAACTAGCCAAGCCATGAAAACTCCTCACATCACTCACATTTTTGGGAGTTGCCCAATTTTGAATGGCCTTAATTTTCTCTTTGTCAACATGGACCCCTTTAGCATTTATCACAAATCCAAGAAAAATCACATGGTCCACACAAAAAGTACACTTTTCCAAATTAGCATACAATTTTTCTTTTCTTAATACAAGCAAAACAACCCTTAAATGTTCATGATGTTCATCTAAGTTTTTGCTATATATCAAGATGTCATCAAAATACACCACAACAAACTTGCCCAAAAATTCCCTCAAAACATGGTTCATAAGCCTCATAAAAGTGCTAGGTGCATTTGTTAAACCAAAAGGCATTACCAACCATTCATACAAACCATATTTAGATTTAAAGGCAATTTTCCATTCATCCCCCTCCCTTATTCTAATTTGATGGTACCCACTTTTCAAATCAATTTTAGAAAAAACACAAGCACCATGCAATTCATCAAGCAAATCATCAAGTCTAGGGATAGGATGTCTATACTTAATTGTGATGTTGTTCACGGCCCTACAATCCGTGCACATCCTCCAAGTCCCATCTTTCTTTGGCACTAAAATTACCGGGACAGCACATGGACTCAAACTTTCTTGCACCCAACCTTTTTGTATCAACTCCTCCACTTGTGTTTGGATCTCTTTAGTCTCTTGTGGATTGCTCCTATAGGCTGGCCTATTGGGCAATGATGCACTCGGAATGAGGTCAATGTGATGCTCAAATCCTCTAAGAGGGGGAAGGCCATGTGGCACTTCCTTAGGAAAAACATCATCAAATTCCTGCAGAAGATTTTTGACACCACTAGACAAAGAATTATCATTAGGAATGTTAGTATTTAAACAAAATTCCTTACAATAAAGTATGTATAGGGGCTGCCTTGAAATTAAGGCACTCTTCACCTCACTCTTTGTTGCAAGAAAGCTCTCTTTACTCTCTTTTTCCACTCTATTTTTCACTTCCTTTTTCTCATGATTTTTTTTTTGATTTTTCTTCACTCTCTTTCTCACTTTCTTTTTCACCCTCTTTTTCTTTTCTCTCTTGCTCTCTCTTTTCTCTCATTTTTATTTGATCCTCACTAACTTGCTTTGGAGACAAAGGAGAAAGTATGACCTTTCGGTCTTGATACATGAGAGTATACTTATTTGAGAACCCATCATGGATGGCCTTTTTATCATATTGCCAAGGCCTTCCCAACAACAAGTGGCTTGCCTCCATAGGCACCACATCACAAAGAACACTATCCTCATACTTCCCAATTGAGAATGGGACCTCCACTTGTTTGTTCACCACCATTTCTCCTACCTCACTTAACCATTGAAGCCTATATGGTCTTGGATGTGCTTTAGCTACAAGATTTAGTTTTGACACTAAGCTAGTACTTACAACATTGGCACAACTTCCTCCATCAATAATTAAAGAGCATACCTTTCCTTGAATTAGGCATCTAGAATGAAAGATATTCTCCCTTTTGCTTGCTTCATGTTCTTTCACTTGACTCCCCAATAGCCTCCTTACCATAAGTAAATCACCATCCGGCATGAACACATCTTCTTCACTTTCCTCCCCACTTGAAGCCTCGGATTGTGATACTACTTCACCATTCATGGTCACCATAGTTCTCTTTGTTGGACATTGGGCGGCTATGTGCCCATGGCCAAGGCATTTGAAACACTTTACTTCACGGCCCCTAGTGGTTGTCTCCATTGGTTTCTTGCCTTAAGAGGTGCTAACGGCTTCTTTGGTTGGTGCACCTTCCTTCTTTTGCTTGTCCTTCCAATTTGATGATGGAAACTTTGAAGAAGAAGAAGAAGAATATTTGAACTTCCTCCTCTTAATTTGTTGCTCCACCTTGATTGCTTGTTGCACCAAATCTTCAAGCTCCACATAATTTTGTAATTCTACTATGTCTTGAATATCTTGATTCAAGCCATGTAAGAATCTTGCCATGGTAGCCTCCCTATCTTCTTGAAAATTTGACCTAAGTAAGGCCAACTCCATCTCCTTGAAATATTCATCTACACTCTTGGTCCCTTGGGTAAGTCTTTGCTTTTGTTGTGAATGTCCCTTTGGTAATGATTTGGGACAAACCTCTTCCTCATGACATACTTCATCTCCTCCCAAGTGTCTATAGGCTCCCCTCCAAGTCTCCTCCTCTCTTTTTGTAATTGGTCCCACCACACAAGGGCATACTCTTTGAACTCAAGGGCGGCTACTTTCACCTTCTTGCCTTCATTGTAAGAATTACAATCAAAGACTTGTTCTATCTTTAGCTCCCACTCCAAGTAAGCCTCCGGATCATTCTTCCCAAGAAAGGGAGGAACTTTGATTTTGACCCCCTCAAGCCTTTCATCACGCCTCCTTCCTCTATGTCCTCCTCCTCTATGCCTTCCTCCTCTAGGCCTTCCTTTTTCACTTTCATTGCCACTAGACTCATCATTTTGAAGGTTGGCAAGTTGTTGATCATAATTGGTTTGCATTGCCTCCATTTGCCTTTGAAGGGCTTGAATGTGAGTAGTCATTCGTACAAAAAGGACCGCGGACCTTGGTGAAAGTGGTGGACTATCTTCATTGTTTGGCATGATTTATGGTTCCTCACTACACTCCCTTACTTGTCACACAAATGAATTTCACTCTTTTGGCTTTTTCCACACAAGAAGTAAATTTGCACTCTTGCCTTTTCCCTCTCAAATGTTCTCCTTTAGTTCTTAGAGGAATCAAACACAAAACACAAAAATACCAAAATTCAAGTAACAAAAATCACAAAACTTATCAAAACAAGGAAAAGCGAAGAACAAAGGCTAGAAAAGAAAAGGTTTACAAATAAGAAACAATGGAAGAAGGGAATAATTTTCAAGACACAAATTGCTCAAGTGAAACTTTCTCTTCTTTTTTTTTTTTTTACACGAATTTCCTTTTGTTTTTTTTTTTTTTTTTTATAACTTGTTGAAGAGAACTACTCTTGAAAACTTTGTTTTTGGAGCAATACACAACAACTACGAATTTTCCCTTCAAGAAAAGATCAAAGTAACTTTTGTGTTGGTTTTTGGAAAGAAAAGAAGAAAGAGTAGAAGATGAAGAAGAAAATAGAATCAAGAACACAAACAAAATTTCAACCAAAGCCTAAGCTTTGATACCACTTGATGACAACCAAATGGTGTGGTTGCCTTTTGAAGATCGTTTGGTTGAAATTCAAAGCATTGCAATTCGTGCTCTTCTTATGAAAACAAATGAAATAACATAAAAGTGAAGAAAACAAGTAAATGGAAAGAAAGAGATGATGAGGCGCCACAAACCAAGAAGGTTTGATAAGCCAAGTGATGTTCGCCACAAGAATCTTGGATTCTTGATAAGAACTAAGTTTGGTTCAACCAAGAACCTAGGAGAAACAATTCTCACTCAATGGAATTTGATCCAAAATAACTTCAAAGTTGTATTTCTCAAGGTTTTAGGTGCATACATATAATAGTCATCCAACTCTTGGCATCCAAAGACAAGGCATAACCCCCACTTTGAATAGCCTAATTCCTAACTTGATGACCACTAAAACAAAATCAATTCAGCCCCAAGCCCATTCATACACGCCTACCCTTCCTTCTTCATGCATGGGTGGTTACACTTTGTTTGTCAAATTAAAAGTGTAACACTCAAACAATTGAAGGCAGCCCATCAAGCACTCATAACTCACCATCAAGCAATTGAATTCAGCCCCAAGACACTCAATGTCACGCCTACCACTTGTTCTTCATGGGTGGGTTACACTTTGTTTGTCAAATTAAAAGTGTAACACTCAAACAATTGGAGGCAACCACCAAGACACTCATAACTCACCATGAAGCAATTGAAGTCAGCCCCAAGCACTCAATGTCACGCCTACTCTCCCTTCATGATGGGTGGTTACACTTTGCTTTGCAAATTAAAAGTGTAACACCCATAACTTATAATTTATTGACTCAACTTAATGAGGAGTTTCTTATAGCATGCAAGCTAAAGATTCCCTCCCCAAGACTCCCTACTCAACGTGTAGCTTCATGGAAAATATGGGCTAGACCTTCATGCAACTCTTAGTGGAGCCCACTAATAGAGAATGCTCAATTGGATCCACTCACATAGCCCATTACACTTTATTGAATTGAAAAAAAACAAAACAACAACTATGAGAGCAAAGTCACGCCCCCCTTGTCATCAATATGGGCCTCTACTTGACTAAGATAAGTCACCATCTTGGCCTCCATTCCTTCTAGGCCTGAAGTTGGGCTTGCTTCCATAAAGGTGGTCACCATTTGTTTTAGGACTTCTTGGGCTTTCTTGGTTCTTGATCTAGTCATAGGCCCACCAAGTCCTTGAAGTGCTTCTTGGTCCATACTCCTTATTGGGCTCATATCAGTTCTTTTACCCAAGAACCCAAGGGAAGCTCTCACAATAGAGAAAACTCTTCAAATTTCATTATCCAAAACTGATTTGAGTAGTACATGAGTTCCCTATTTATAGGCTAAGCTTAAACTCTTGAGATACTAGGAATAAATTCCCACTACCATGCATTTACCTAGAAAGTAAGTGTAAACATGATAATAAATCCCCACTAGCCACTATAATGACTTAGAGCACTACTAGGAAGTATTTAGTGAGGCTAGGAGGATGCAAAAGGTCATCATAAAATCAACCTAAAAATTAGTACGAAAATTAAAAATAAAATGATAAATATTGGACTTAATTATTATCTAATAAACCCACTACTAATTAAGAGTCCACTAATCAACCCATGAATGCTTCTTCTCATGTGAATTGGGCTTTCCATTGTGTTGTCTTCAAGATGGACTCAAAGCATCTTCATCAAATTATTGAATCGGATCTGAATATGCTTCTTTCCACATGCTTAATGAATTCTTGATCACATCACCTTCTCACCTACGTCTTGAGTGTGGCGTCAATATCCATTCCATTTCCTGAAACTTCAAGGCGGTCCGGGTCTGGATCATATCAGATATATAGGTTGGACATTGATAGAAAGTATTGGATCAATATGGCCAGTACAATCATGGTGGAGAAGTTGGGACTTCCTGTTTTAGAGCATCCTGACCCATATAGGCTTGAAAGTCTCGAGGATCCGAAATTTAAGATATGGGTGTTGTGATGGTGACCAAACAAGTACTAGTGTCGTTTAAATTCGAGGGTAATGAAGATGTGGTACCATGTGATGTGGTGCCTACCAAAACAAGGCACTTTGACATGATCCAGATCCGGACCGCCTTGAAGTTTCAGTAAAAGGAATGGATATTGACGCCACACTCAAGATGTAGGTGAGAAGGTGAGTGATAAGTCATGTGTTTGATCGCCCCAAGTTGCCTTGATAAGATCGGATTTAGTTCTTTTACCCAAGAACCCAAGGGAAGCTCTCACAATAGAGAAAACTCTTCAAATTTCATTATCCAAAACTGATTTGAGTAGTACATGAGTTCCCTATTTATAGGCTAAGCTTAAACTCTTGAGCTACTAGGAATAAATTCCCACTACCATGCATTTACCTAGAAAGTAAGCATAAACATGATGATAAATCCCTACTAGCCACTATAATGACTTAGAGCACTACTAGGAAGCATTTACAGAGGCTAGGAGGATGCAAAAGGTCATCATAAAATTCAGCCTAAAAAATAGTACGAAAATTACAAATAAAATGATAAAAATTGGAATTAATTATTATCTAATAAACCCACTAATAATTAATAGTCCACTAATCAACCCATGAATGCTTCTTGTCATGTGAATTGGTGATATAATCCAAATCCGGACCGCCTTGAAGTTTCAGGAAAAGGAATGGATATTGACGCCACACTCAAGATGTAGGTGAGAAGGTGAGTGATAAGTCATGTGTTTGATCGCCACAAGTTGCCTTGATAAGATCGGATTTAGTTCTTTTACCCAAGAACCTAAGGGAAGCTCTCACAATAGAGAAAACTCTTCAAATTTCATTATCCAAAACTGATTTGAGTTGTACATGAGTTCCCTATTTATAGGCTAAGCTTAAACTCTTGAGATACTAGGAATAAATTCCCACTACCATGCATTTACCTAGAAAGTAAGCATAAACATGATAATAAATCCCCACTAGCCACTATAATGACTTAGAGCACTACTAGGAAGCATTTAGAGAGGCTAGGAGGATGCAAAAGGTCATCATAAAATTCAGCCTAAAAAATAGTACGAAAATTAAAAAAAAAATGATAAAAATTGGACTTAATTATTATCTAATAAACCCACTAATAATTAATAGTCCACTAATCAACCCATGAATGCTTCTTGTCATGTGAATTGGGCTTTCCATTGTGTTGTCTTCAAGATGGACTCAAAGCATCTTCATCAAATTATTGAACCGGATCAAAGGAAACTTGAACCGGATCCGAATATACTTCTTTCCACATGCTTAATGAATTCATGACCACATCATTCTCCCTTTCTTCAACAGGATTTGTCCTCAAATCTTCATAATATTCTTCAAATAAAAACTGGGACTTCAGATACCTCTTTTTGTATGAATGAAACCACAAATTTCCTGGATCAAAGACTAGTCTTGCTTCCTCAATGTGAATGTCATTCACCTCATCATAATTTTTAAGATCAGAATCAATAAATAATTTGCCAACATTAGGATCACAAAAATATTTCAAGTGAGGTCTTGGGACTAGAACAATGGGAACTGGAACAAAATCTACCTCTGATGTGTTGAAACCATCAATTTTTGTATCATTCCCCTCCTCTTGAAAGGGGTTTGACCTCAAATCTGTACCTGCAACAAAAGATTGTGGGTTATGTAAAAATATTTCTGCTTTTTGTTCACCACTTTCTTTTTCATCTAAATGGGATCTTTCCTCCTCCTGAAAATTTTCATCTTTCTCAAACTCATCTTTCTTTTTTTCATGGACCATTACTCTCTTGTTTTTTTTTTCTCAATCTCATCTTTCTTTTTCTCTTGGACCATACTTTTTTCTTTCTCTTCAACACGACTTGCTTGTCGTTGATGCCTCCATGGACGCCCAAGTTGATATGATCCAAGTTGGAATCATCAAGTTTTAAGGATCTATCCAAGAGCTTGTTCTTAGTTCTTATGTTAAAAAGATGAAAAGAATTGGGGGAAGAAGAAGGTGCGGTTGTCACCCGAATATGATTAACAAAAGGAAACAACTAAAGAAAGGAAATAACTAAACAAGAAACTTAACCAAACAAAGAATTAAAGTGCAACAACTAAAAACAGAATGTAAATGGCGCAAATGTAAAGAAGAACATAAAATAAATTAAGAAAATGGAAGAGGAAGAAGATGAAAGGGAAGGCGCCACAATATTCCAATGGATTTGGAAGATTGATAAGCCAAGGAGGATTCGCCACAAAGAGATAGAACTCTTTGATAAGAATCAAGCAAGTTCTAATCCAAGAACTTGAAGAGAAGGAGCCAATGCTCAACTCACAAAAATATCCAAATAGGATAAATTCTAATTTCATTCAAAGTTATCTAAATGAGGTCATACAAGTCCTATTTATAGAAGCTAAAGAACATTCTAGGTTAAGTTGGCTGAGTAATTTCGTGGCCCATATAGCCCAAAATATAATTAAAGACCAAAACCAATTACAAGCCTAAAAATGCCTAATTAAGTCAAATCCGTCCAGAACAGCGTTCCCAACTTCTAATCCGATTTTCATCATGATAGAGTCCGAATCAGGTTTTGAACTTCAAATGCAACTTGTAGCTAGTTCTCTTATCTTTCCAACGCATCAAGAATCACATCAATCGGATATCTAGAACGCAAGATATAACCAAAACCGTGAAGAAGGTTTTCTTTGGACTTGAATGGATTAAGTCAAACTCGTCCAGAATAGCGTTCCCAACTTCTAGTCCGATTTTCATCATGATAGAGGCCGAATGAGGTCTTTATGCTTGAGATAACATTTATAGATAATTCAGTGATATTTCCAACGCATTAAATATCACTACATTCGGATATCCATAACTCAAGATATACCCAAAACATTAAAGAGGATCACTTGGACTTAAAGAGTTTGAATTGGACTTGAATGGATTGACCTCCTCTTGTTGCAAAGTTCACTTGCCCCTCCTTTGCCTCCATCATTCCCCCCTTCTTAGAGGAAATTCGACCTCGAATTTATTATCTCCATACTTACATCAAGAGAAAGAACTAAGTTTAGGGAAACTGAAAGTAAATCAAACATTGGATTTCCTTGAGTAGGAATCCTTTTATTTTTTCTAATGTGCACACTCCCAATCCTCCGGGGTCAAACACCAATTTAAAGAACTCATCACATGTGGCAAATATGTTAGGAAATTTTTCATTATGCTCATACAACACCTTAAGATTGGTGAGGTCTAGAAATTGAAGTTCAAAGCGAGTAGGAAAGTTATACCTTTGATACTTTGTATTGACCACCATATTTACCTCTCTATGCTTAGGCATGATGACATTTGAGAGTATTGCATCCTTTTTGGAATGCTTCAAATTATTCTCATAGGTGGAATATTCAAGTTTGGACCCATTGTATTTTTACCCGAATAAACAATTGGTGGTCCTTTTTGAAGTAAAACAGCCCCCATGATCACATTAGATGCATCACATTCAATTCGAAAGGACTTTGCAAGAACAGGTAAAGCAAGAATGACTGCACTAGTGAACCTATCAAACAAGTCCACATGCAATTCTTGAGAACTTATATTAAACCCAAGAAGGCTAACATGATTTGTGCAAGATGAATTTTTATCGAAATGAGCATAAAAATTCCGTACCCTCATATCATGATACCCACTTTTCAAAACAAACTTAGAAAGATGGCAATAGTCATGCAATTCATTAAACAAGTAATCAAACCTATTTAATGTAGGAAAGTAGCAAGACCCATGCAATTTACCAAGCATGTTATCAAATATAGGGGTAGAATGTTCATGATTTTGGGGAGCCATGCAAGTAAGCAAACCGTGGGGTGTTTCGTTTGGACACACTTCTTCAAGTGCATTGGTTGTCTTGTAAGCTTCCTTTGAAGGCACATACTCAATTCTCTCATTTTCTTTTGCCTCTTTTTCTTTAGCATCACTCTCTTTTGCTTTCACCTCCCTCTCCAGTTTTCTCTCAACATGGACCTCACTCTCTTGTTCTAATTTCTCTCCCTCTTTCTTTTCTTCATCTCTTTTCAATCTCAAATTTGTCTCTTGAATTTTGTCTTGAGACATTTTCTTCCAATATGCTTCAAAATTATCAATCTTTCTTTTCAATCTCTCCTCTTTTTTCTCAATATTTTTTTCACTCTTTTCCTTCCCATTTGGGCATTGATAATCCAAATGCCCCCATCCAAAGCACACTAGGCACCTCATATCTCTACTTCTAAGTTTAAGAGTTGGAGTAGAAGGAACATTACAATATATTTTGTGCCTCTTTCTTTTGAGTTGTTGCTCGACCTTCATGGATTGGTGCACTAAGTCATCAAGCTCCACATAGTGTTTAAGCCCAACAATGTCTTGGATGTCTTGGTTTAGGCCATGGAGAAACCGAGCCATTGTTGCCCTTCTTCCTTCATCAATATTGGCTCTAATCAAGGTCATCTCCATTTCTTTGTAATACTCATCCACACTTTTAGTGCCTTGTGTTAACTTTTGCAATTGGTTGCGAAGATCCCTTTGATAGTGGCATGAAACATGTCTCTTCCTTATCACGGCTTTCATCTCCCTCCAATTAGCAATAGGTTGCCCATCATATCTCCTCCTTTCCTTTTGGAATTGATCCCACCATATCAAGGCATAATCAACAAACCCAAGAGATGCTATCTTCATCTTCTTTTGTTCACTATAGTGGTGACAAGAGAAGATTCGTTCTATTTTCATCTCCCATTCTAAGTAGGCTTCAGGATCATTTCTTACTTGGAAAGTAGGTATTTTCACTCCCTCAATCCTATCTAAAGGTTGAACCATTTTCCTCACTAAGTGTTTCACTCAAATTGGCTTTTTCCACACCATTGGTTTGTTTTGCACTCTTGTCTTTTCTCACTCAAAGTCCTCTTTCAATACCCTTGGAAAAGAACTATACTAATTCAAGAATGTAAACAAGTACCAAATCTTTGTGAAAAATCCAAACTAGCAATCAATCAAGAAGTTCAAGAAAAGAAAACTACTAAGACAAAACTTAGAAATTTAGAGACAAGCAAGAAAAGCTAAAAAGGAAAGAAAGCACACTCTAATGGAGAAGTAAGAAGACAAAGACTCAAGAACTAGTGTTTAGGAATAGAATTTGAGCCAAAAATATGTCCAAAACATCAAGTAATATCAATTTTAAGGCTATAAACACTTAGAATAGTGGTTTTGTGGCCTAATTTGAATTCTGCCAAATTTTTTTTTTTTTTTTTACTTTTTATAATTGCAGATTGGTCCCTTTGTATTTTTCTGATTTTTTTTTTTTTTACTTTTTTGGGATCCTTACTTTTGCAAAATAACTTTGGCCACAAAATTTTTCTGAAAATTACAGAAAAGAACGCCCCAAACAGAATTTAAGTGAATCAAAAAGATCAAATAGCCTTTGAAACATGAACATGATGAACAAGGGGTTGTTCTTGGGAAGTGTGCCCAGAAATTAAATTCCCCCAAATTGATGTCTAGTTCATGCTTTAAGCTTAAAATTGATTGGTATACTTGATTCCACTTGTAAAGACATTTCAATCAAGGTGTAGATTAACACTCTAACACCAATTCTTGAAATTCATAAAGATCAAAGTGGCTCAAACTCCAAGAACAAGATGAAGAATTCAAAAAAATTCAAAAATCTAAAACATGGAATATGAGGAAAGGAAGCAACTTGAGCTATGAAACATCTTTTGGATGCTATGAATTACAAACCCCAATGGTCTAACAACTCATTACAACACCACAAATGATCAAAATTGATGATCAAAATATGGGGTTGGGCATGGGTTTCAAGGTTAAAAAAAATAGCTCAAAAATTGCAAAAATTTCAACACAATCCAACTAGCAAAACCCAAACTAAAAACAAAATTAAGCTCAAGGAAGCTAGCTCTAGATACCACATGATATGATCCAAGTTGGAATCATCAAGTTTTAAGGATCTATCCAAGAGCTTGTTCTTAGTTCTTATGTTAAAAAGATGAAAAGAATTGGGGGAAGAAGAAGGCGCGGTTGTCACCCGAATATGATTAACAAAAGGAAACAACTAATGAAAGGAAATAACTAAACAAGAAACTTAACCAAACAAATAATTAAAGTGCAACAACTAAAAACAGAATGTAAATGGCGCAAATGTAAAGAAGAACATAAAATAAATTAAGAAAATGGAAGAGGAAGAAGATGAAAGGGAAGGCGCCACAATATTCCAATGGATTTGGAAGATTGATAAGCCAAGGAGGATTCGCCACAAAGAGATAGAACTCTTTGATAAGAATCAAGCAAGTTCTAATCCAAGAACTTGAAGAGGAGGAGCCAATGCTCAACTCACAAAAATACCCAAATAGGATAAATTCTAATTTCATTCAAAGTTATCTAAATGAGGTCATACAAGTCCTATTTATAGAAGCTAAGGAACATTCTAGGTTAAGGTGGCTGATTAATTTCGTGGCCCATATAGCCCAAAATATAATTAAAGACCAAAACCAATTACAAGCCTAAAAATGCCTAATTAAGTCAAATCCGTCCAGAACAGCATTCCCAACTTCTAGTCCGATTTTTATCATGATAGAGTCCGAATCAGGTTTTGAACTTCAAACGCAACTTGTAGCTAGTTCTCTTACCTTTCCAACGCATCAAGAATCACATCAATCGGATATCTAAAACGCAAGATATAACCAAAACCGTGAAGAAGGTTTTCTTTGGACTTGAATGGATTAAGTCAAACTCGTCCAGAATAGCGTTCCCAACTTCTAGTCCGATTTTCATCATGATAGAGGCCGAATGAGGTCTTTATGCTTGAGATAACATTAATAGATAATTCAGTGATATTTCCAACGCATTAAATATCACTGCATTCGGATATCCATAACTCAAGATATACCCAAAACATTAAAGAGGATCACTTGGACTTAAAGAGTTTGAATTGGACTTGAATGGATTGACCTCCTCTTGTTGCAAAGTTCACTTGCCCCTCCTTTGCCTCCATCACAAGTAGCAATTGCCTTGTTTTTGTAGGCACCACATCACATAGTACCTCATCTTCATTTCCCTCAAATTTAAACGACACTAGTACTTGTTTGGTTATCATCACAGCACCCATGTCTTTAAATTCCGGATCCTCGAGACTTTCAAGCCTATAAGGGTGAGGATGCTCGAAAAGAGGAAGTCCCAACTTTTCCACCATGATTGTACTGGCCATATTGATCCAATACTTTCTATCAATGTCCAACTTGTATATCTTATCCTTCACACACCACAAAGTATAGACAATACTCTTCTTTTTCTTCACTTCCATGACTTACAACCACAAAATAATTTTTTTTTATTTTCGTTTTTTTATAAAACAAAAAAGAACAAAGGAAGATAGCACCTGAATTTCAAGGAACCTAAGCTCTGATTACCAAATGATATGATCCAAATCCGGACCGCCTTGAAGTTTCAGGAAAAGGAATGGATATTGACGCCACACTCAAGATGTAGGTGAGAAGGTGAGTGATAAGTCATGTGTTTGATCGCCACAAGTTGCCTTGATAAGATCGGATTTAGTTCTTTTACCCAAGAACCTAAGGGAAGCTCCCACAATAGAGAAAACTCTTCAAATTTCATTATCCAAAACTGATTTGAGTTGTACATGAGTTCCCTATTTTTAGGCTAAGCTTAAACTCTTGAGATACTAGGAATAAATTCCCACTACCATGCATTTACCTAGAAAGTAAGCATAAACATGATAATAAATCCCCACTAGCCACTATAATGACTTAGAGCACTACTAGGAAGCATTTAGAGAGGCTAGGAGGATGTAAAAGGTCATCATAAAATTCAGCCTAAAAAATAGTACGAAAATTAAACTAAAAATGATAAAAATTGGACTTAATTATTATCTAATAAACCCACTAATAATTAATAGTCCACTAATCAACCCATGAATGCTTCTTGTCATGTGAATTGGGCTTTCCATTGTGTTGTCTTCAAGATGGACTCAAAGCATCTTCATCAAATTATTGAACCGGATCAAAGGAAACTTGAACCGGATCCGAATATACTTCTTTACACATGCTTAATGAATTCATGACCACATCAATTGGACTTTCCATTGTGTTGTCTTCAAGATGGACTCAAAGCATCTTCATCAAATTGAAGAAAAGTAACCCATGGGTTATCCTTCAACCGAGCTTATCAAAGGAAACTTGAACCGGATCCGAATATGCTTCTTTCCAGATTCTTAATGAATTCATGATCACATCACTTGGTGGCGTTAGAAAGATAAAAGCATTTTCTATAAGTTGTATTTCTATAATCAAGACCTAATTCGATCTTTACCATGAAGAAAATAGGGCTAGAAATTTGCACGAAATTCTGGACGGATTTGACCCATTTTGTTTTAGGCTTGTTTTTAGTTTTTATTTCAATATGTTATTTGGCTATTGTAGGATGGTGGGGTCGAATTTTATGATAAGAAAGGAGGTTAACTTTTGGTTTGCATGCCTTAGTAACTCCTTGGGAGGTTATGGAATGTTTGGCCACTTATTGGAGAGTCACTATATGGTGGTTATGGAGTTAATAGCTACACATTAGCGAGTCTTTATTTGGTGGTTATGATTCTTTTCTTTTATTTAGTTTTTAGTAGGAATTATTATATGTTAGGGTGGGGTAAAGTTACTTTACGGTGACCTTTTGATGGCATCTTCATGCCTTCCACTAATATATGTATGCACCTAGAAACATGGAATAAGACAACTTGGATGTTGAATTTGGATTAATTCCATTTGTGAGAGAATTGTTCTCTTAGGTTCTTGGTTGAACCAAACTTAGTTCTTATCAAGAATCCAAGGTTCTTGTGGCGAACATCACTTGGCTTATCAAACCTTCTTGGTTTGTGGCGCCTTCATCATCTCTTTCTTTCCATTTTCTTAATTTCTTCTCTTTTATGTTGTTTCATTTTGTTCCTAGACAAAGAGCACGAAATTATCATGCTTGAAATTCAACCATAAGATCTTCAAAAGGCAACCTCACCATTTGGTTGTCATCAGGAGGTGAGTCATGTTATACTTGGAAGGCCATGGCAATTTGATCGTAAAGTAATTCATGAAGGCCAAACTAACACGTTCTCTTTTGTACATAAAAACCGCACCATTAAACTTGTACCACTTTCTACAAAAGAAGTGTGTGAGGATAGAAAGAAAATGAAAATCAAAAGAGAGCAAGAGAGAAAAGCCTCCAAGGAAAAAGAAATAAAGAATGAGATTGAGGTAAAAGAAGAGAGAAAGAAAGAGAGTTTACTCATAGCGAAAGAAAAGGTTGAGGAAGAGTTATTAGTCGACCAAACACAAAAACTTACAAATAATTGTTTGTCTACTAATACTTCTCCCTTGCATATTTGTGTAGACCCTCTTGTGCACATTAAGAATGTGGAACCAAGGCCAAAGCCTCAAGGTCTCATCCAAAGGGAAAAATTAAAACTCATCTTAAGTATCATTCCAAAGGTTCCCAACTCTCATGACACGAAACCAAAAGGAAAACCCAAAAGCTTCAATGGCTTTCACAATCATTTGAAGGATTTATGGCAAAACATTCACGGGGCTTTTGAAGAGGTCATAACCAATTTTGCTTGGGCAACTTGGGCCATTTTCTTACAAGTGATCTTTGACCCCGGCGGATAAGTTGAGACAAAAGGAGTATCAAATTCCAATAATAATTGTTAGTTTTTTAACTTCCATTAAAATAAAACTCATTACGTGTATTGTGATGTAGGACTCAAAGTCTTCAAATTCGTGGACGAATTCCTTCAAGAAGGAGGGGATGATATGATCCTGGAAAGCTATCAAGAGGATTTCTCCACTAGTTTTAGGACTTTGTAAAAGCATAGGAAAATATTTAATAAAAGTAGGATTTTTTTGTACTTTGACTTTTTGTAGTTTGACTTTTTGGTCATGGACTTGTAAATGGGCCAAGATGTAGTCATCAAGGCCCATCCAATAGAGGAGGGCGCGCATAAGCCTTAAGCTTTGTAGCTTAGGCGCACATGAGAGCTTAAGAGGATGAGAGGTCATATAAATACCTCCGTGTAAGCCATTTGAATCATAATTGAAAGTTTAGAATTTTTCTCACATTGAGAATTTAGAGAGAGTTGAGAGAGAGAGTCTCCTCTTGAAGGTTCTAGAGTAGAACCTTGTGATTCTCATCAAGAGCTCCTTACTCTTGTGGCGGATCTTCCTTGAGCTTATCACTCCATCTAATCCATGGAGTTGTGGTGCTTTCTTCCATTTCCCTTCCCCTTCATCTTTTCCCTTTCTTTTTGAATTCATGTTGCCTCACGCCTAAAGCCTTAGGCTTATCTTAGGATTTACGCATTTTAGCTTTATGTTGCTTAGGAATTGTGGATCCACGATTCTTGTGATTTGATGATCAAGCTTCGGCTTGAGGTGGAGCTAGTTCTCTCAATTTTCCCCAAGATCATAAAAAATGAACAAGTTTGGATTTCCCTCCAATTTTTAGTTTGAATTTTTCATTCCAATTTCGGATCAATTCTCCTAGAACGATCCTACATTCAATAGATCCATCTTGGATCATAACATCACATGTAACACTTTTAAAGCTAAACAAGTGAAATGGAATGGAAGTACACGAGTTATTCCTTTTGAAGATTGATTCAACCACCTACCTTCTTTTGGTTTTATGACATAGGAACATTGTACTTGGCCACTCCAAACATTTTAATTCATTAACATTGGTTGAATTCTCAAGTTTTGATCCATTGCCCCTCACATCAACATAAGTAGTTGGTGTTGTTGGGGTAGTAAAAAAACCCCCCAAATTTTCATGAGATGCACCACATTCAAGTCTATAAGATGGTGAAGAAACAAGTAAAGCATGGATGGGTGCGTTAGTAAGCTTTTCAAACAATTTTATATGCAATCCTTGGAAACTTATCGTAAATCCTTGGAAAACTCTTCAAATTTCATTATCCAAAACTGATTTGAGTAGTACATGAGTTCCCTATTTATAGGCTAAGCTTAAACTCTTGAGATTCTAGGAATAAATTCCCTCTGCCATGCATTTACCTAAAAAGTAAGCATAAACATGATAATAAATCCCCACTAGCCACTATAATGACTTAGAGCACTACTAGGAAGTATTTAGTGAGGCTAGGAGGATGCAAAAGTTCATCATAAAAATTAGCCTAAAAAATGGTACGAAAATTAAAAATAAAATGATAAAAATTGGGCTTAATTATTATCTAATAAACCCACTACTAATTAAGAGTCCACTAATCAACCCATGAATGCTTCTTGTCATGTGAATTGGGCTTTCCATTTTGTTGTCTTCAAGATGGACTCAAAGCATCTTCATCAAATTATTGAATCGGATCAAAGGAAACTTAAACCGGATCTGAATATGCTTCTTTCCATATGCTTAATCAATTCATGATCACATCATAAGAGCTTTGATCAAAATTGAACTAAAATTCAAATGAAAATTTGGAGGGAAAACAAACTTGATCAAGAATGTTATCACAGTGCTAACCAAGAGAATGCTAATGAAGCAAGTACAATGCATGCAGCTTGGGTGCAATTCTCAAGCCTGAGAAGTGAATTTACAAGATCAAGAATAGAAGACTTGCAATTGCAACAAAAACTAAGAAAACCGAATTTGATCATGAAGTACTAAGTATCGTTACCGTATGCATAAAGTAACATAGATTGCCAGTAGGTAAAGTAAAGAATAGAAAATTTGGAAGGGCAAGAAGAGGAGGGAGTGGCGCCACACTGAGTCCATTGATTGGAAGAAGTGATAAGCCAAGGTTGGATCGCCACAAGAGATCGGAAGCTCTTGATAAGAATCTAGCAATGGTTCTACTTAAGAACCCAAAGAGGAGGCGACTCTGAATTCACAATTCTCAAACTTGGAGAAATTCAATTCATGCACCAGAAACACCTATTTATACGAAACAACAAAATGGATGCAAGGTCATGCAAGATCCTCGCGCCTCCTTCTAGCTATGTGGGCCTCCATGACTTAACCCTAAGCCCAATTACAAACCTAATTCAGTCGTAATACAATTTAAACTCAAAGTCCTAAGATTATTACAAACATGTAAATGAAACTCCTAATCCTAAGTCTTCTAGTGATGGTCATGAGCTGCCTTTCGGAGTAGGAGAGGAGAGCGACTTTGCTTCTTCCTCCACTTTAGCTTCATGGCTTGCCTCTTGCTATGATTTTAGGATCACACCATCCCCTCCTTCTTGAAGACGACTCGACCACGAACTGAAGACCTCCATACCTACATTAAAATGAAAACCTTAGTTTTTCTTCTTCTTTTTCTTCAAAGTAAAGGTAAAGCTAAGTGTAAAATACAAAGTGAAAGAACTCTTCACACGTAAGGCTCGTAAAGCTAAACAAGTTAAATGGAATGGAAGTACACGGGTTATTCCTTTTGAAGATTGATTCAACCAACTTACCTTCTCTGGTTTTATGACATAGGAACATCGTACTTGGCCACCCCAAACGTTTTAATTCATTAACATAGGTTGAATTCTCAAGTTTTGGTCCATTGCCCCTCACATCAACAAAAGTAGTTGGTGTTCTTCGGGTAGTAAAAAAAACCTCTCAAATTTTCATGAGACGCACCACATTCAAGTTTATAGAATGTTGAAGAAACAAGTAAAGCATGGATGGGTGCGTTTGTAAGTTTTTCAAACAACTCTATCTGCAATCCTTGGAAGCTTATTGTAAATCCAAAAAGATTAAAGATGCAGTCGTATTTTATGGATTTGGAAATGTGCACTTGGTTTTCAAGTTCAATTGCACAGGGCCAGGAAATAGCAACACATGCATCAACACATAGGCCCAAGTATTGTTTCTTCAAGACGAATGCTGAGAGTTATGCAAGTCATTAAACAAGTATGCAAATCTAGTGAGTGAAAGAGAAGAGTAAGAACCAAACAAGTTACCAAGTAACATAATAGGGTTAGAATGTCTATGTTTTTGTATATTAATGCATGGCAAACCTTGGTTTGCTTCCTTGTAATGCACAAACTCGATTTCCTCACCTTCTTTTGTCTCTTTTTCTTTAATATCACCCTCATGGAATTCTATCTCCTTTTTTTGTTATGAACGAAGTCTACACTTTCCTCTCTATTTTTGCCTCAATTCTTTTCTTTCCTTTCTTATGGCCTTTTTCCGCAAGTGGCTCACTTTTATTTTTGCCACTCTCAAGGCTTTTCTCTCTTATTCTCTTTTGATTCTCAATTTCTTTTTATCCTCCCTATCCTCTCCTGAAGAGAGTGGTACAAGTGTTATCTTGAGGTCATTATGCACAAATTAAATCAACCAGAACAAACACAATTCTAATTACCAAACAAAAAGTAACACTAGAATTCGAAACTCCATGCCAAGATCTTTCAATCAACTGGTTCAATAACGCATCATGAAAATCATCAATGTCTATGACGCGCGATTCCCAAGGATCATGGAAGAACTAAGGATGAATGCCAAGAACATGCTCAAGAACATGAAATTCAAAACTGATGCTCCCTCACCCAACATTATCACTACTAAGTGAAGGATTCAACAATTCACATCAAAAAACACAATTGAAACACTATTCACGGTCAAAGACCAAGAATCTACACGAAATTCAAAAAGATTTTTGGAGCCGATTTGATGCAAACCAAGGATGGTCAACTTTGAAGAGAAGAACAAAGCCAATTATGGAACAAGAAGAACCAAATTGAAATTTGTTGAAAAACTTTATTTGGGTTGGTGATGACCTCTCTGACTTGTTTTGGCTGTATCTTCAGATACATATATCCGATGGATAAGTTCTTTGATGCGTTGGAAAGCTAAGATAATCATCTACAAATCATATTTCAAGCTTTTGGGCGAGATTCGACTTATACCATGGTGAAAACTGGGATACAAGATTAGGACGAAATTCTGGACGGGATTTTTCTTGTATTTTGGGCTTTCTTTGTATTTGGCTTGTGTTTTGGCCAAGATAGACTCCTTATGCATTACTTAGGAGAAGATTAGGGTTAGCCGTCACCTTCTTAGAATAAAAATTCTATAAATAGGACCTATATTACCTCATTTCATTAACCTTTGAATAAAATTTGAATTACTCATACTTGAGTTTTCTTGTGAGGCCATAGCCCTCTCTTAGTTCTTGGATTAAAACTCTTGATTCTTATCAAGGATTGCTAATCCTTGTGGCGAATCCTCCTTTGTCTCATCAATTTTCCAATTCAATGGATCTTTGTGGCGCCTTCCCTATCATCTCTTCCCCTTTCCATTTTCTATTTTTCATTTGAGTATTGTTATCATTTACTTCTTTTACTTTTATGAGTTGTTACCTTAGTGTTTTTTTAATTTTCGAATTCTTGTTCTTCATTTTTAATTCATTGAGTAGCATAGTTTCTTTCATTTTCTTTATTGTTCACGCAAATAGCTCAAGGAAAGATCCTAAAAATAAATGATTCCAACTTGGATCATATCACGATTTCAACCTTTCGAACTGCAAAACCGAATCCAAAAACTCAAAGCTCCTAGAGACCAAATGATGTGATCCTCATTGAATCAGGGAAATGTAGTATCTATCTAAGAGCTTCGATCAAAATTGAAATAAAATTCAAATGAAAATTTGGAGGGAAAACAAACTTGATCAAGAATGTTATCACAGTGCCAACCAAGAGAATGCTAATGAAGCAAGTATAATGCATGCAGCTTGGGTGCAATTCTCAAGCCTGAGCCGTGAATTCACAAGATCAAGAATAGAATAATTGCAATTGCAACAAAAACTAAGAAAACCGAATTTGATCATGAAGTACTAAGTATCGACACCGTGTGCATGAAGTAACATATATTGCAAGCAGGTAAAGTAAAGAATAGGAAATTTGGAAGGGCAAGAAAAGGAGGGAATGGCGCCACACTGAGTCCATTGATTGGAAGAAGTGATAAGCCAAGGTTGGATCACCACAAGAGATTGGAAGCTCTTGATAAGAATCTAGCAATGGTTCTACTTAAGAACCCAAAGAGGAGAACACTCTGAACTCACACTTCTCAAACTTGGAGAAAGTCAATTCATTCACCAGAAATACCTATTTATACGAAACAACAAAATGGATGGAAGGTTATGCAAGATCCTCACGCCTCCTTCTAGCTATGTGGGCCTCCATGACTTAACCCTTAGCCCAATTACAAGCCTAATTCAGTCGTAATACAATTTAAACTCAAAGTCCTAAGATTATTACAAACATGTAAATGAAACTCCGAATCCTAAGTCTTCTAGTGATGGTCATGAGCTGCCTTTCGGAGTTGGAGAGTGACTTTGCTTCTTCCTCCACTTTGGCTTCATGGCTTGCCTCTTGCTATGATTTTAGGATCACACCATCCCCTCCTTCTTGAAGACGACTCGACCACGAACTAAAGACCTCCATACCTATATTAAAATGAAAACCTTAGCTTTTCTTTTTCTTTTTCTTCAAAGTTTTGGTAAAGCTAAGTGTACATCCCACCCTCCGGGGTCAAATACAAAGTGAAAGAACTCTTCACGCGTAAGGCTCGTAAAGCTAAACAAGTGAAATGGAATGGAAGGACACGAGCTATTCCTTTTGAAGATTGATTCAACCACCTTACCTTCTTCTGGTTTTATGACATAGGAACATCGTACTTTGCCACCCCAAACGTTTTAATTCATTAACATAGGTTGAATTCTCAAGTTTTGGTCCATTGCCCCTCACATCAACAAAAGTAGTTGGTGTTCTTCGGGTAGTAAAAAAAACCCCCAAAATTTTCATGAGACGCACCACATTCAAGTTTATAGGATGTTGAAGAAACAAGTAAAGCATGGATGGGTGCGTTAGTAAGCTTTTCAAACAATTCTATATGCAATCCTTGGAAGCTTATTGTAATTCCAAAAAGATTAAAGATGCAATCGTATTTTATGGACTTGGAAATGTGCACTCGGTTTTCAAGTTCAATTGCACAGGGCCAGGAAATAGCAACACATGCATCGACACATAGGGCCAAGCATTGTTTCTTCAAGACGAATGCTGAGAGTTATGCAAGTCATTAAACAAGTATGCGAATCTAGTGAGTGAAAGAGAAGAGTAAGAGCCAAACAAGTTACCAAGTAACATAATAGAGTTAGAATGTCTATGTTTTTGTATATTAATGCATGGCAAACCTTGGTTTGCTTCCTTGTAATGCACAAACTCGATTTCCTCACTTCTTTTGTCTCTTTTTCTTTAGTATCACCCTCATCGAATTCTATCTCCTTTTTTTGTTATGAATGAAATCTCCACTTTCCTCTCTATTTTTGCCTCAATTCCTTTCTTTCCTTTCTTGTGGCCTTTTTCCTCAAGTGGCTCACTTTGCTTTTTGCCACTCTCAAGGCTTTTCTCTCTTGCTCTCTTTTGATTCTCAATTTCTTTTTATCCTCGCTATCCTCTCCGGAAGAGAGTGGTACAAATGTTATCTTTAGGTCATTATGCACAAATTAAATCAACCAGAACAAACACAATTCTAATTTCCAAACAAAAAAGTAAGACTAGAATTCGAAACTCCATGCCAAGATCTTTCAATCAACTGGTTCAATAACGCATCATGAAAATCATCAAGGTCTATGACGCGTGATTCCCAAGGATCTTGGAAGAACTAAGGATGAACGCCAAGAACATGCTCAAGAACATGAAATTCAAAACTGATGCTCCCTCACCCAACATTATCACTACTAAGTGAAGGATTCAACAATTCACATCGAAAGAACACAATTGAAACACTATTCACGATCAAAGACCAAGAATCTACACGAAATTCAAAAATATTTTTGGAGCCGATTTCAACCTTTCGAAATGCAAAACCGAATCCAAAAACTCAAAGCTCATAGAGACTAGCTCTAGATACCAAATGATGTGATCCTGATTGAATCAGGGAAATGTAGTATCCATCTAAGAGCTTTGATCAAAATTGAACTAAAATTCAAATGAAAATTTGGAGGGAAAAGAAACTTGATCAAGAATGTTATCACAATGCCATCCAAGAGAATGCTAACGAAGCAAGTGCATTGCATGCAGCTTGGGTGCAATTCTCAAGCCTGAGCCGTGAATTCACAAGATCAGGAATAGAAGAATTGCAATTGCAACAAAAACTAAGAAAACCGAATTTGATCGTGAAGTACTATGTATCGACACCGTATGGATGAAGTAACATAGATTGCAAGCAGGTAAAGTAAAGAATAGAAAATTTGGAAAGGCAAGAAGAGGAGGGAATGGCGCCACACTTAGTCCATTGATTGGAAGAAGTGATAAGCCAAGGTTGGATCGCCACAAGAGATCGGAAGCTATTGATAAGAATCTAGCAATGATTCTACTTAAGAACCCAAAGAGGAGACCACTCTAAACTCACACTTCTCAAACTTGGAGAAATTCAATTCATTCACCAGAAACATCTATTTATACGAAACAACAAAATGGATGGAAGGTCATGCAAGATCCTCGCGCCTCCTTCTAGCTATGTGGGCCTCCATGACTTAACCCTAAGCCCAATTACAAGCCTAATTCAGTCGTAATACAATTTAAACTCAAAGTCCTAAGATTATTACAAACATGGAAATGAAACTCCTAATCCTAAGTCTTCTAGTGATGGTCATGAGCTGCCTTTCGAAGTAGGAGAGTGACTTTGCTTCTTGATGAGATCCCTCATGACAACACTCACCTAGCATCACCTAAAGAGGAAGAAGAGGACTCAAGCTTAAGCAACATAGTTGGGCCTATGACAAGGTCAAGATTGAAGAAGGCCCAAAGTGCACTTGAAGTGAAAGTAGTCATCCTCATGGACATGAAGATCAACCTAGAGGAAGAACCAAGAATGGTGAACCTCTCACAACTTGAGGTCACGGCTACATAAGCTAGTTTAGGAAACCATGTAATAAAAGTAGGACTTTTAGTACTTTGACTTTTCTAGTTTGACTTTTGCATCATGGACTTGTAAATGGGCCAAGATGAAGTCATCAAGGCCCATCCAAGTAGGGAGAGGCGCGCTCATACCTTGCAAAGGAGGAGCTTAGGCGCGCCTAAGCATAAGGGTGTTAGGAGCCATATAAATACCTCTTTGTACTCATTTTGAATCATAATTGAAAGTTTAGAATTTTTCTCACATTGAGAATTTAGAGAGAGTTGAGAGAGAGAGTCTCCTCTTGAAAGTTCTAGAGTAGAACCTTGTGATTCTCATCAAGAGCTTCTTACTCTTGTGGCGGATCTTCCTTGAGCTTATCACTCCATCTAATCCATGGAGTTGTGGCGCTTACTTCCATTTCCCTTCCCCTTCATATTTTCCCTTTCTTTTTGTTTTTTTTGAATTTTTCCTCACGCACATAGCCATAGGCTTTGTCTAGGTTCATGCAATTTTAGTTTTAATTTTCAATTACGAATCAATTCTCCTAGAACGATCCTACATTCAATAGATCAACTTCGGATCATAACATTTGGTATCTAGAGCTAGCCCCTAGGAGAGTTAGAAGCTTGAAAATTTCAAAAAAAAATTTGGCGGAAATTTCAAATTTGAAATTTGTTCTTGGCGCCAATTTTCAAAAATTTGAAAATCTAGATCTAGATCCTTTTGATCTTGATTTTGTGTTCTAGTTGTGTTGTTTGTTGTTCTTATGGTTTGAATTTTCGAATTCTACATATAATTGTGTTAGATTTGATCTATTCTTTTGAATTTGAATTTTCTTAATGTTCATAAGTGTTCTTCATATTTCTTGAGATCCTTGGGATAATTGCTTGATAGATCTTGATGAATTTCAAAAGTGTTGGTTAACTTGTTGATCAACCACTTGAATGAAAGATCTAAGCATCAAAATAGTGATTCTAAATTTGATTGTTGAAATTCAACTTGCTTATTACAAAAGCACTTTTGAAAGGCTCTTTGATCTTACATTTGTATTAATTGTTTAGTTTGGGCTGTTTGTGTAATTTCAAAAAGTCAGTGGCTGTTCTTAAAAAAAAATAGTTCAGAAATTATAGGAAAGGAAAAAGAGTCCAAATCTGAAAAATCCAAAGGACCAAAACGCAAATTTAAAAAAATTGGGGCAAAAGTGCAAATACTAGAAGTTTCAAAAAAATTTTATTTGCAGAAAAAGACTTGCCACTATTCAGCCTTGAAACTTTGTGTTTGAGCCTACTTGAGCAAGAAAATTTCGAAAATCAAGAACACCTTAAGAAAAATTCATTTTCAACTTCTTGTTTCTTTTACTTTCTTCTTCTACTTGTCGTCTTTCAATTCTATTTGAGTGTGCTGTTTCTTGTTGAGCATTTTTAGTTTTGTCTTTTAAACTTCTTAGTTTTGTCTTGTAGTTTTCTTTCCTTGAAAAATTCTCTTGAGTGAATTACTCTTGGTTTGATTTGTTTACAAGTGTATTTGGCTTTATATCTTGGAATTGCTTGTTTCTACTTCAAGAGCCTTTGAGTGAGACTTTAGAGTGGAAAAAGTCAAGAGTGTACATTTGCTAAAAAGCCTATTTGTGTGATACACGAGTGAACATTCTAAGAGCGAAACACTTAGTTGAGTGGTGAGGTCCATTTTAATTTTTTGCTTTTTGTCGAAATTGTAATCATGTCACAAACAGGAGGTGATAGTGGAGGTAGTACACCACCTTCACCTAGAATCGCGGCATATGATATGAAACTCCAAAGAATGACAAGACATTTGGAAAGGCTTCTTTAAAGGCAAAATGATGAGGTTAAAGATAGACTTGAAGGCCTTGAAAGAGCTTCAAGAGGCACAAGAAATAGAAGTCCAAGGCAAGAAAGTTCTTCTCATGCAAACTCATCACATGAAGACAATGAATATGAAGAGGATGACCGAAGAAGAAGGAGGCATAGAAGGAGACATGGAGAGTATGGGGAGGATAGAGTGAGGAGACAAAATGATAGGCTTGAAGGTGTAAAAATAAAAGTGCCAACATTTCAAGGTAAAAATGATCCCGAATTGTACTTAGAGTGGGAAACCAAAATAGAGCAAATTTTTGCATGCTAACATTATAGTGAAGAGAAGAAGGTTAAGGTGGCATCCATAGAATTTGTAGACTATGCATTAATATGGTGGGATCAACTAGACAAGGAGAAAAGGAGGAATGGAGATGATCCAATTACTACTTGAAGAGAAATGAAGGCCATTATGAGGAAGAGATTTGTTTCTTCACACTATCATAGGGAGCTCCATAACAAGCTTCAAAGGCTTAATCAAGGCAACAAAAGTGTGGACGAATACTATAAGGAGATGGAGGTTGCATTGATTAGGGCCAACATATTTGAAGAAAGAGAAGCAACCATGGCAAGATTCCTGAATGGTTTGAATCAAGAGATCTTGGATATAGTTGAATTGCACCATTATGTTGAATTAGAAGATTTGGTGCATCAAGCAATCAAAGTTGAGCAACAATTGAAGAGAAAGAGATCCTACAAGAAGCCATTCAACAACTATTCCTCATCAAGTTGGAAGGACAAGTCTAAGAAGGAGGGAACCACATTCAAGACCAATGAAGGTTCGGGTACTAATGCTTTTAAAGGTAAAAATGTATCAAGTCCTACTTCAACTCCATCAACTTCTAGGAATAGAGATATTAAATGCTTTAAATGCTTGGGTAGGGGTCATATAGCTTCTCAATGTCCAAATAAAAGGACCATGGTAATTAAAGAGGGAGGGTATGAAACATGTAATTCTTCTCCTTCTCTATGCCAACTAGTGAAAGTGAAAAAGAGAGTGCAGTGAAAGCATTAGAAGGGGATTTAGTCATGGTTAGGAGGTTGCTTGGGGTTCAACTAAAAGAGAAGGATGATAGCCAAAGAGAGAACATCTTCCACACAAGATGCACTATCCAAGACAAGCTTTGCTCATTGATAATTGATGGTGGATCTTGTACTAATGTTGCAAGCACAAGACTAGTGGAAAAACTTGGGTTGAAGACTACTTTGCATCCGCGGCCTTACAAGCTTCAATGGCTAAGTGAAGAGGGTGAATTGTTAGTCAACAAGCAAGTAATGTTGAGCTTCTCCATTGGGAAGTATGAAGATGAAGTTCTTTGTGATGTGGTTCCAATGGAAGTAGGGCATATCTTACTTGGAAGACCATGGCAATTTGATAGGAACGTGGTGCGTGATGGTCATTCCAACAAATTTACTTTTGTACATAGAAGTAGGAAAGTTACTCTTGTACCTCTTTCACCAAGAGAAGTTTGTGAGGATCAAGTGAAATTAAGAGTGAAAAGAGAGCAAGAGAGAAAAGCCATAAAAGAAAAAGAAATTGAGTGTGAAAAAGAATCAAAGAAAAATGGAAAAGGAAATAAGAGAGAAAAGCAAGAGGTTGAGGTAAAAGAAGAGAGAACAAAAGAGAGCATGTTCATAAAAGAAAGAGAGGTGAAGAGAGCATATCTTGCAAGGCAACCACTATACCTACTCTATCTTCATGAAATTTGCTTAACTCAAAATGAATTAACTCAACCTAAAGCTTTGCCAACTTCTTTTGAATCTCTCTTAAACGAATATGTGGATGTATTTCCAAAAGATATTCCTTGCGGCCTACCACCTATGAGGGGGATTGAGCACCAAATTGGATTTAATTCCAAGTGCTTCTCTACCTAATAGGCCGGCCCATAGAAGCAATCCACAAGAAACAAAAGAGATTCAAAAGCAAGTGGAAGGCCTCTTGGAAAAAGGATGGGTACGGGAATCTCTAAGTCCTTGTGCTATGCCCGTCATCCTTGTTCCAAAGAAAGATGGCACTTGGAGAATGTGCACGGATTGTAGATCCATCAACAACATTACCATAAATATAGGCATCCAATCCCTCGCCTTGATGACTTATTAGATGAGTTGCATGGTTCATGCTACTTTTCTAAAATAGATCTCAAAAGTGGATATCATCAAATAAGGATTAGGGAGGGGGATGAATGGAAAACCGCCTTTAAGATAAAATATGGACTTTATGAATGGCTAGTCATGCCTTTTGGGCTAACTAATGCACCTAGCACATTCATGAGGCTCATTAATCATGTCTTGAGGGATTTTCTAGGCAAATTTGTGGTGGTGTTCTTTGATGACATTTTGATCTATAGCATGACACTTGAGATGCATATTGAACATGTTAGAAGTGTCTTGCAAGTGCTACGAAAAGAGCAATTGTATGCTAATCTTGAGAAATGCTCTTTTTGTACTCATCAAGTTGTATTCCTTGGGTTTGTTGTGAGTTCCAAAGGTGTACAAGTTGATGAGAGGAAAATAGAAGTCATTAAAGAGTGGCCAACTCCCAAAACCGTTGGAGAAGTGAGAAGCTTCCATGGATTGGCAAGTTTCTATAGGAGATTTGTCAAAGATTTTAGTGCTTTGGCCGCACCCCTAAATGAAGTAGTTAAAAAGCATGTTGGATTTAAATGGGGTCAAGAACAAGAAAAGGCTTTTAACTTGTTAAAAGAAAAACTCACAAATGCACCAATCCTTGCGCTTCCAAATTTTGTGAAGTCCTTTGAAATAGAGTGTGATGCCTCTAACGTAGGCATTGGGGCTGTTTTGCTTCAAGAAGGCCAGCCCATTGCTTATTTTAGTGAGAAACTTAGTGGGGCAAGTTTAAACTACTCTACTTATGATAAAGAATTATATGCCCTAGTAAGGAGTCTCAAGGTCTGGCAACACTATGATATGAGCCCAATAAGGAGTATGGACCAAAAAGCACTTCAAGGAGTTGGTGGGCCTATGACCAGATCAAGAACCAAGAAAGCCCAAGAAGTCCTAAAACAAATGGTGACCACCTTCATGGAAGCAAGCCCAACTTCAGGCCTAGAAGGAATGGAGGCCAAGATGGTGACTTATCTTAGTCAAGTAGAGGCCCATAATGATGACAAGGGGGGCGTGACCTTGCTTTCATAGTTGTTGTTTTGTTTTTCAATTCAATAAAGTGTAATGGGTTATGTGAGTGGATCCAATTGAGCATTCTCTATTAGTGGGCTACACTAAGAGTTGCATTGATGGAGGCAAAGGAGGGGCAAGTCAATTTTGCAACAAAAGAAGATCAATCCATTCAAGTCGAAGAAAAACCATTCAAGTCCAAGTGCTCAGTGTTCTTATTTTGGCTATAACTTGAGTTATAGATGTCCGATTGAAGTGATTCTTAATTCGTTAGAAAAATAAGAGAATTATCTACAATTCTTATTTGAAGCTCAAGACCTGATTCGTACTCTATCATGATCAAAACCGGAATAGAAGTTAGGGACGCTGTTCTGGACGGATTTGGTCTTATTTAGCAATTTTTTAGGCTTGTAATTGGGTTTTGGTTTTAATTGTATAATGGGCTTCATGGTACACGAAAATGCTCACCTCCTTAACCTAGAATGTTCCTTAGCTTCTATAAACAGGACTTGTATTGCCTCATTTTTGATAACTTTGAATGAAATTAGAATTTATCCTATTTGGGTATTTTTGTGAGTTGAGCATTGGCTCCTCCTCTTCAAGTTCTTGGATTAGAACTTGCTTGATTCTTATCAAAGAGTTCTATCTCTTTGTGGCGAATCCTCCTTGGCTCATCAATCTTCCAAATCCATTGGAATATTGTGGCGCCTTCCCTTTCATCTTCTTCCTCTTCCATTTTCTTAATTTATTTTACGTTCTTCTTTACATTTGCGCCATTTACATTCTGTTTTTAGTTGTTGCACTTTAATTCTTTGTTTGGTTAAGTTTCTTGTTTAGTTATTTCCTTTCTTTAGTTGTTTCCTTTTGTTAATCATATTCGGGTGACAACCGCGCCTTCTTCTTCCCCCAATTCTTTTCATCTTTTTAACATAAGAACTAAGAACAAGCTCTTGGATAGATCCTTAAAAATTGATGAGTCCAACTTGGATCATATCATGCATGAAGGTCAAGCCCATATTTCCCATGGTGTTACACGAGTTTAGAGAGTCTTAGATGATATGAT